>JAPMLY010001238.1:0-67500 GCA_026401115.1 Tetraselmis chui
CGAGGGCTACGGCGACACCGTCGTGACCTTCCTCGAGCGCGCTGACAATGCCACCCTAGATGTGGCGGCTGAGATATTGGGCATCCCCGCTGCTAGCCTACCCCGCAACACTCGCTCCGAGATGTCTCTTCCCATACGTTTCGGAGGCATGGGGGTGGGGGACTTGGTTGCCTTGGCGGACGCGGCCCATGTCGGAGCGGCCGGTTTGGCAGTGGGTTCAGCTATCCGTTTCCTTACAGCACAAGATGCTCGCGTGCGCGGGGACTCCCAAGACGAAGTTCCGATGGAGCCGACCATGTATGGACGGCTAGCGACTTCTATGACCAGAGCAGTGTCCCGAAGGCACGGTACACCGGACGGAGACGACGGCGACAAGGCACCCATGTGGTCGTTAGAACTCGCTTCGTCGTGGGCGCGCTTAGATGCTGCGTGCGGTTCTCACGCTCTCGCCGAGTCTGAACCCTTGATAACCACAGCCTTAGCGATGCTCCCCCAGCAACGTCCAACGGTGGCTCGCG
The DNA here is from genome assembly GCA_026401115.1 of Tetraselmis chui. Taxonomy (NCBI): domain Eukaryota; kingdom Viridiplantae; phylum Chlorophyta; class Chlorodendrophyceae; order Chlorodendrales; family Chlorodendraceae; genus Tetraselmis; species Tetraselmis chui. Next base: position 519 of record JAPMLY010001238.1, read on the forward strand.
CAGGCTGCGTAGCTGAAGCCCGATCAAACAACGAGCAGATTTCTCGGTCCCTTGATGGCCTTCCCTCGCTCGTACCCCTTTCTGCGTTTGCCACGGACATGTTTCCAAAGCTACAAGCCGACATTTGTGAGCGCGTCAACTTGCTTCGCTTCGCGAAGCTCGCTCCCACGTTTTCCACCCGCGCTCAGCCGGAGTCTAGGCGTTTTGTATCTCGTCTCGGCCACGGCGCCCTTGCGTTTTTGGCTTCGGATCCGCCTACTTCCGGTCGCTTGGGCGAGCTCCGTGAAATGTTCCCTAAGCACTTCGACGCAGTTTTCCGCGTCGCGGTCTGTCGCATCTTCGGCCTTCCCTCATCCCGCATCCTCTCTTCTCTACGCTCCCCCACTGCTTGTGCTTCTTGCCATCTCTCGGTTCAAGCTATGCGAGGTGCGTTCTCGTCGGCGGGTGTTGACATGTCGGACGATGCGTGGGCCACTACTTTCGCGGACCATTTGGCTCGATGCGGCGGAGATGCTTCGGTCCACACCGCTCACTCTTGGTTAGTGACGGCCCTTGCGGAAATCATCTCCGAAGTTCGTGGCGCACTCGGGGTTGGCGTCGAGGTTCTCACAGATCCCACGATGTTAGTTCAACTCCCCAACGGCAACGACGGTCTCCCCGCGGATGTGGGTGTCTTGCACTATCACGGCATCCAAGGCTCAAAACTTGCCCTTGACGCCGTGGTTTCCGGTTTGTTCGGCGTGTCTAGCCCCCCGTCACCCGAAGTCGCTCTCCACCATGCTGAGAAGACCAAGTTCGAGAAGTACTCCGAAGGGGTGAGGAGTCGGCCCGACATCCGTTTCATTCCCTTTGCTGTCACGGAATTTGGTACTCTCGGCGGCCACGCCACGGCTTTCTTGACGGAGCTAGCCAAGCAGGCAGCCGTATCTAAAGGGATGCATGTGGGCAAGTTATTGGCCTCATGGCGTCGAAAGGTCTCTCTCGCCGTCCATGTTGCTCACGCGGACGACGTCTTGCGCGGTTTGTCCGCCGCTGCGGACGGCGTGGAGGCCGCTTCTTCCTCGGCCGGGGTGCCTTCTCCTGCCACGGCGCTCTTCACCCGCGCCATGGGCCGCAAGCGTCCCCGTGCTTCCTCGAGCGGTGCGTGAGGCGCCGCTTGTCGCCTCCACGTGTTGCATTCCCGGCGTGGCCTAGGAGTTGCCTTAGTTTAATCTGCTAGGTTTGTGCACAATGTAGTGCTTTCCTTTTGCCGTGCTTTGGATTCCGTGATCCTCTTGTCACTCTTGCCCTTTTGTTTCCCCTCCCACTTTCCCTGTCCGTGTTCATCTTGTTCTTCTTGTAACCAAAGCCAACTGGCATCTCACGAGTCAAGATTATATCCAACATACACAACCTATGTGAAGCTAGTGACATGCTTCATATTAATATTAGTTTCCCTTTTTTTAGTGACGACTCGTATGTACAATACAAATATAAACAACATGTTATTAGTGATGCTTGATTCATGTAACAGAAAAATATTATCTAGGAATCCATTTTTAATGGAAGTCTTAATTATGCTTGATTGGCGGCTACTTTCACCGCATAATCGCATATACGGTACTAACTTGTTCATGAGTTCGGAAAAGGCATTTACCAATTATATCTTTAACCAACCATCCGCTTATAATTGCCAACGCGCCCCATTTGCTACTATTACGTTTTGATAGCAAGTTCAAAGGCTGATAAGGGGGTAGTATAGATAATAGGTACCACACTAAGACGCCATGCGCCCCACGTGTCTTTTGAATCCGAAAACGAATGGTGTGTTTTGCGCCGCCGATTAGCAATTCTAATAACTAATTGTGTGTGTGTGTGTGTGTGTGTGTGTGTGTGTGTGTGTGTGTGTGTGTGTGTGTGTGTGTGTGCGTGCGTGCGCTCATTGACGCACACGCATTCCTAAAAGTCATAACAAAACGAAAATAATGGAAACTAAAATTATTTACAACATGTATGAGCTGCCGCCGGTTCATATTTTTGGGCCCTCCATCCCAACTAAGCCATCTAGGGAACTTACTAGTTGGATCTAGACCGTCGTCGCATTTTCCGTCCTCTTCGTTGAATGATGGGGTGTTTAACTCCACTTCCCCCCCCACCCTCCCGGGAGGCGATATGTATAGCGTGAGTGGCGTTGTTCAAGGGAAGGATGTGGAGCTGGGACACGATACGTATGGTTTAGAGGCGTGAATTCGCTATTATTGTATATGGGGGGCGGGTGCATGGGGTGATGAGCGAGGTGATGCTCGTGATGGTGGATGTGTGCGGGGTCCTTGTGCGACTCGTGACAATTGGAAGAATTTCCACTTCGATGTTGGGTAAATGATGTCGGAATGCAGTGGCGATAGGGTGCATTTGCTTCGGTCACAACATGTGAATGTGAAATGTCGATTATATCATTGTTGATACACAACTCAGACCCATCTCCCGATACACGGATGGGGAGAGGCAAAACTCAGCTCAAAGTCTTACTCATGACGCGCTTCTTAGTAGTTCATACCGTACGCGTCTGAATATCCTTTAATGATTACCATCGAGTGGCGCCGAGTGACTTAGGGTCCAAATCGAAGCATCAAGAAAAAAATCGGGGGTTCTACGCTGGCTTAATCTATTGTCATTTGTGGTGGCCCGAAATACCACCCGAAAGGATGTAGAGTAAAGACGGAACCATTCGAGAAAAATACTACACGGACTTTTTCTTGATGCATCGATTCGGACCCCTAGCGCGACGAACAACAAGGCACGCAAAAGGCATGAATTATGTCCCGAGACCCAGCGTTGGGTGCGAACACACTTGCGCGGTAAGCTTGCAGTGTCTATTAATATCGATTTGGTTAGGCGCATACAATCTGGTTGGACATGACAAAGCCCCAATTATAGTGACAATTTGCGTCAAGTGTATAATGGTGACGCCCGGAAGACTACAACTTCCAATATGGAACTTGCAAAACTAGTGCTTCTACAACTCGAGCTATTTGGTGGAGCTCTCAGTCGCTTTAGCCGACCCGCATTAGGCCAGCGGGCTTTGCGTAGGACATCTATGTTTCTTCGCGCGGGTGGTTCTCTTCGCGCGGGTAGTGTTGGGTTGATTGAATGGGTCCTTTAATAACACAGAGTTTCCATACAACCGTCATGACACACAAGCATGATAAGGCGACACAATAGCCGCATAATAGTCGGATACTTGGCTAAAATGTGGCAGTTTGCCACTGCAAGTAACATGGTTATGGGGAAGATTTAGTGTTGAAAATGCCACTGATTGTCAGTTGCATTGAAGCTAGTTTTTCTTCTTTCAAAAGCTTTAGGGTTTGTTTCATCTAACTCTTAGCACAAATCAATGCATAGTGATGTTCTTGTCACGGTAGGTGGAAGTGAAGATGGAGAGCAGAGATTGCATGTGTCTAGATGTTTAGTGTGTGAACATTAGAATGTAACTAAATATAGATTGGGTAACTGTATTTGTCACCTCCCTCCATTGCACTCGAAATTGTAATTGATATTAATACTCTTTACAACAATACCGAATGAATGGCTGTTGTCTTTGGGCGGTCCTTTTATTTTCCAATAAGGGTGTTAGATGAGGGCTTGCGCCGTGACCTACATGTTCCAACCTCTCCATTATGTACAAGTCCAACGTAATGGCAATACAACACCGTCAAATTCATACATTACATAGGCTTTATTTTGTGTGTTACTTTCTGCGTGCTAATACGAAAGTAATGTGTCGCTGCGATGCGATGCGCGGAATGCGCGGAATGCTCTAGCCGCTGCGAAGGCGTTGGTCAACCAAGATGGTCAGTCTGCGTTGGTCAAGTTGGGCCCGCTTGACCTTTGCTTCTGTGCGTCTCCGGTCGTGCCGGAGCTGGGGAGAGGGGGGGGGAAGGCAGGCGAAAAAGCCTTCGTTAAGGTCGTCGAGGATCCCGGCTCGATCCAGCCACTATCACCTTCGTCTGAGATAAACGTTGCTCCTCCCGGCGCAGCTCGCCACCTAGCGTAGGCTTCCTTTTCCCTTCACGGGCGAGGAAGGAAAGGAAATCTACAGTTGCATGCATTGTCCGGCTAGCGCTCTTGCATCCGCGCTAGATTTTTTCTCCTTCCCTCGGTCCTTCTCCGCATGTTTTCCAACACATTTCTGATCCGTTGTACCCGCCGTGTCCTCCCCCGATGGTTTACGATGCCATGGGGGCGTCTTTCCGAGCAGTGCGCCGTCGCGATAAATCTAGGCACGTTGTTTGAGGCACTCATGTCGACGGGGGGTACTTTCTAGGGGAGGGGTTGGTCGAGAACAAATATCGGGGCGCCGTCCGCGAGAGATGTTAGGTACGGAAATACTTTTTAACCCCAAAACCCCGTATCGGGTTTTACCGGCGGTGGTCGATCTAAGGGACCTCCGCCGCCATGTCGTGTTGCTCCTCCGGCTGCGACCCTCCTCCAGCATGCGTAGCGTCTCACTTCACCCCTAGGGAAGACTCAAGTCCCACATGGTTGGTTGGCTGCTAGCGAGAGCCATATCATGGCGTTGCTTCCTAGCTGTCCACCGCCAACTCCAACGCCAGCCACCAACTCAGATCCGCCCGTACCCTCTTCGCCGCCACGAAATTCCCAACCGGATATTCCCGCCTCGAGATTCATGTCCCGTCCGTAGACTTGAGAGTATTCGAGGAGCATCTAGCCTTCAAAATTAATATCGGAGTAGCCGAGCGGGAGATCTTGGCGTTGGTGTACAAATGATATTTTAAAAGCCCTCCGTAATTAGGCTTCCCGATAGTTGTTCGCCACGCGGATCATAGCCGTCGAATTTACCCCGCCTAGACCCCAACCGTGTCAGACTTGGCACGGCTTTAGGGTTAGTGGCGCCCACCACGAGGAGGTGGGGATGAGTACCGACGGGTATACGAGCGCACCCCCGTCCGGGGCCGCCACCGCTGCGCCGCCGGCGGGCGCCCCAATGCGCCGGGCTTAGATAGATCTAGCCTAGCTAGCTCTCGCATGGTTTTGCTTGGCCCTCGTGCCTTGCGTTAGGGCTCTCGTGACGGTGTCATCAAACTAGCGACGTACCTTGCCTATCTCGGGACATACGACTAAAGCGTCGTGTAGAGCATGTTAGATTAGCAATGCGTACTATACGCGCCGGGAAGTACTAAAAGTACAATACTTTACATTGTCTTCGAGCTCTTTCAGTGGCGACGTAACCGCAGTTGGTCCTTCCTATCTAATATTACGGATCAAATTAGTAGCGAGAACATGAACAATATCTTGTAATGTATTATTACATTACCGTACTCGTTACACTCGTACCATGCCCCTCTTGAGAGATCAATGAGGCAAGCCGAACGGCTGCCCTCCGCGGTAATCTTGGGGCCCTTTATTGAAGCAATCAATAGGACTCAAGGATGCGCGCTAGGTAAGCGTGCATGAAGTCGATGTGCGCTTGAGTCTGGGCAAACGCGTGCAATTGGGGCGTCTCCAGAAAATCTTGTAACGCCTTTATACGGTGTACCACGTTCAACCGGTGCCGGACATGTGGAATGTCGTCATCACTGAAGTGCGTCATGAACAATACTATTTTCCATATCGGCCATCAAGCGGCTTGATGCAACAACAAAGAGGTGTGGGACGTCGAGCTACTCGTCGTCGTCTTCTCGCATCGTAATAGGGACACCTGGTCAACGTGAAGATCTAGAGCATGGTCACATATTGTTTTCGTGCCACACCTTGTGTAAGGGCTCTGTCGCTAGTAGTTTTTATCTGAAACATTGTTTGCCGATCTGCTCTCCGACAATAAAAGTTCCAAGTTGTCGATCACGTTGCTTAATGTTAGACTGTCCTCGTAAGAAGAGGTGCTTTGTAACAACTGCTACCTTGTCTCCTCGAGCGAAGTGCGGATCTGTCGACGGTTATGTGTAGGCTTGCATCGCATCCTTGTGTAGTTATAACACCGAGCGTACGAGAGTGTGTAACTCTTGTAACTGATGTAACCGCTCCGTTGATTCTTGCGAAACCGGGATTGAAGGTCGCATGCTAAACATTTTGTTTGGAGGCTCCTCAGGAGAAAAGCCAAAGTTCGCCTCCAAGAGTGTGTGTTCCATTCCAAGTGCATGAGGAGCGTTGCATGCAAACTCCACATGAGGCAACAAGGATGTCAAGTCCGATCTCTCGTAGCAGCAGAAACAACGCACTTACTGCTAAAACGTTATATTGACGCGCTCCGTTAAGCCGTCCGTCCCCGGGCGTCGACTGGAAGCCATGTTGAGCCGCTTCCCGAGGCATCTCGAAAGCGTATGCCATAAGCCGTTGACGAATTTCGGGTCGCGATTATTGACCATAACTCGGGGCAATCCGTGTGATATGTATACTTCTTGTAAAAGCAAATCGCAGTTTCCTCTGTTCTAACATTATTTGTGCACGGCAGAAAATTGCCTATTCGAGTTAGATTATCAACCACAGTCAACGCACGATCAAAGCCATTGCTCATTGGCAAGTGTGTCAAGTTGTCACGGCCAAGTGTGTGCCACGGTCGGGGTGGAACATGCAATGGGTAAAGAGTCGCAGTCATATATATGTGGTTGAATCTTGGCTCGTAGGCTCACGACGCAGCGCTCGCGACTTCTTCAACATCTTGACGAATTGGTTTTCACTAGAAAATGTCGTGCGCTTTGGTAAAAGTGCATGCAAGTCCTTTGCGGCATGGAAATTAACTGTCATGCAACTGAAAGATCAATGTCAATCGAAGCTATTAGTTCCGCGGGACGTTGTTAGCACTAGCATCCCGTTGCCTAGTGCAAATGTACAAGGTAGCTATCTAACATCCTAGTACTTAGTGTCATGTTGTTAGCGGTTCTCTATTTCCCCGCTAGTGGCGGTCGGCCAGCCTTGCCGGTGCCTTCGCCGGCCGCCATCTCTCTCCTTCTCACTTCTCTAGTCACCATACCCGGCCCCCTTGTGGGGCCGGCACGATCTACGTGTAACTATCCGTTTACGATTCCGACCGCTTATGGACCCTCCACCAAGTTACACTAGCGAAATCACATCCTACCGTCACTAAAGACAGTAAAAAGATCCAAAGTACTACTAAAGTACTACTGACGTAAAAAATATAGGGGATGGGTCGGTAGCTCGGATGAGCAACGCCGACCGTCTTCGCTCCGGGCTTGGCCTCCCTATGAGCGATAGACTGGTGACCACAGGGCCCGTCGGACGACGGGCACCGATCACCTCTCCCCACCCGAGCCTAGCTCAACCAGGTCAGTGGATCCGTAGGCACATCAGACGGTACACACTCCAAGGCGCAGCTTTCACAAATTTGAATTCGGTTCACATGCCGGAATCTGCGCCACCTACATCTCAAACATTCCGAGTACTCCGTCCAATACTACGACACTCGTACGTATCAAAAAGATTACAAAAATCACTCTCCCACGGAGCCGGCGCACTCTCACGCGCCCCTCCGAGCGTCCGGACGTTCCCATCAGACGTCCGTGAAAAACAAACCCAGGTCCCATCAGACCTGGTCGTGTGCCGCCAACACACGCTGACCACCTCTAACCCTTCCTCTCTCCACATTGCAAACACCCAACCAAATCACATCGACACCCTACGACCGATCACCATGTCTACTTCCAACCTCCCGGACTCCTACAAGCAGGTCCTTCTTAAGGACCGCCCTACACCCCTCTTCGCGGACGACCACATCGGACCCCGCAACCGCCTCGTGGGTCACCCCCTCGCACCCTTCCTCACTGCCCCACAACTCGAGAACGCGGAACATGGGCGAGGAACGCCACTGGACCCTACTCCGGGCACGGGCCTTCAAACTCCCCTCGTCCTTTCGGTTCCGACGACTGCCCCAGTTCTCGGTAGGGCCGTTGACCTCTCGGCTCGCCTGATCGACTCATACCTCCTGACAGGCCAATACTCCTCTACCCCCCCTGACACTGCCAGCTTCTGGCTCCACGGCATGTTCCTCCCGGACACGTCATCCTCATCACACATGCTTATTTCCGCTTGCTCTCTCGCTCGGCGATGGCTTCTCGAGAAGGTTCACGCCATAACCGATATCCCAGCCCGCGTGAAAAATATAATCGGCCGGGAACTCGCCCATCGCGCGCGCTGGACGGCCTCTGTCACCCGCACTTCCCACCCTGCTATGCCCCAACAACTTGATCGCACACCTCTACCAGTCGCTCTCTCTCATGGCCACCAGGAGGTCCGACTGGACATCCCCACCTCCTGTATATCCGTTGGCCTACTTTATCAACTTGCTTCACGCCAGCGTGAACTCCCGTCGGGTGGTCCAACGCCACCGCGCGCCGCCTCCGACCCCCACCTCCTCAACACTCTGAGACAGCACGAAATTCAGATAATCCGAGCTGTAGTCGTTCCAGCAGTTTCAGGCCGCCGAGTGAAAATTAGCTCCCCCTTGTTCACTCATCTCTCCGGCCCAGACGTCGTTCCTTTGCTACAGGCCCTCCTCCTCGATCGACTCACCACGGAACTCGTCGACACCTGGAACACCAGCGCCTCCGACCCTACCCCCTGTATGGAAGACCTCCCTGAACCCGTCCAACTCCTCCTTCAGATCGCGGACGCCCTTCAACCAACACGCGACCCCATACAAGTTGAGAACGATCCCACCTCCTTCTGGATGAATATCCTCCACCCGTCCCATAACCCACTCCTTTCACAATCAGGCCCTGTACATTTTCACGCAACCCTTCAAAATGCCATTCATTCAGTACCCCCTACCCCCCAAAACTACACAATCATCATCACACCCCCCCCACTCACAGGCCATGTCCCAGGCACTTCCTGGGCTGACACCTGCCTCACCACAGTCCTCATCCAATCACCCCACCCCCTCCCACTACCTTGCCCCACACCCAATGGCTCCATCCCTCCTTCACACTGGCTCTCCACCCTCCTCCACCAAACAGCTTCTGAATACGCACACTCCCACACCCACTCACACCGACCCTCCCCCCCGCCCTTCAACCTATCCCTTCATGCCTCCCTCCAAAAATTTCCTGATGGCTCATACTTCCGCTCCCACCCTTCCCCTTCCCCTCACATCGCCACCAGCATCCAAATTTCCCTTACCACCACCATGTACTGCATCCTCGTCTCCACCAACGGCACCGCCACCATTCCCCTACCCCACACCTACATCCACCGAGGCACCCCCACCCACACCACATGCTCACTCTACATCACACCACACCACTACTCCATCTTCGGCAGGTCCCGCATCTCGGACCCCATTTTCCACACCACCCCCTCCCCCCCCCCACTCACCATCACAAAAAACAAAACCCTTCTCCGCAACCCCCCCTCCCTCCTCCTTGAATGGACAGGTCACCTCCAGGCCACCAACACCTACGAGGCCTGGCAACAGGAACCTGCAGATGGCTCAATGCTCGACACCCCCGATGATGCCCCCCTCGACTTTGACTCCCTCCCTGACATCCTGCTGGCCACCTCCCACTCACCCCCACCCCCTCACTCTCACACCCCACGCCCTTCCAAAAAACGTCGCTCCCCCTCCCCCGCCCCTTCTCCACAACCCTCCCCGACTCACCATCAAGCCCCTCCATCCATACCCGCCACCACTCCACCCCCCCCAACCTCCCTCCCCACCATCTTCGAATCCTCAGCGGACCACATGGACTCCTCATCCACCCCTCTCACGCAACCCGCCCCTGCCTCCTCTCACCCATCCCAGGGTCACCAACCCCCTCCCCCCCCCTCCCCCCCACACCCAGATTCTGACCGCAACACAACACCAACCCCCCTCCACCCCCTGGCCCCCTCCCCTCCCCGCCACGACCCCATGGACTCCTCCCCATCAAAGCGTACCCCCACAGACCCCGCACTTAAACCCGCCCCCCCATCAGGAGTATTAAAACACTCCCGACCCACAACCAAAAAGACCCAGGCCTCACCCCCACAATCAAGCGCCACACCCCCCCCCCTACCCAGCATAACACCCAACCCGATTACCGGTCCCCAACCCGCACACCCACAACACACCCTTCCAGCCTCCCCCTTCCAGACTCCTCCCCTGCAACTTCGGCCCTCGACCTCGACGACCTCCCAGACGAAGACCTGTCCAACGACGACGCCGCTGCGGAGCCATCCCCATCCACTGGACCTCCCATCACTCCTTCTGACTTCTCTTCGGCCAATAGGGCCATCCGCCGTCCCTAACTCCACCACAGACGGGCCAGCAGGCCCGGAGGTCCGACCCCAACCCCTTCTCCCCCACCCTCCCAATGACATCCGTAACCATAGTGTAACCAACCCACACAGGGACACTCTTCCGCCGCACTTCTCACCCACAACCTGCGCCATTCACCTTCACAACTACCTATACGATTTGAACCTTGAACACGGCCTTCCCACCCCTATCGGGCACCTCGACCCCTCGGCCATACTCTCTTTCCAATGGGGCCACTACCAGGACCTCTCAAACCTCTCCTGCATTGCCACCTCCCTTGCTAAACTTCACTCTAACTCCTGCAACACTTACTCTATCATCACAAACATTGAAGTGGACACATTTCATAACCATCGCGTTTACCCCAGCCAATGGACTAACCTCGCCAACAGGGGTGCACCTCCCCGACCGGGCACACCCAACAACTCCCTCCTTGTCCTCACATGGCAACACTCCCACTTTGGCCTCCTCCACGTGACGCACGACTCCGCCACCTGGGTCGACTCACTCCACCACAACCCCCCACCGTTCCTCCTCACCCGCACTCTCTCCCTCCTCGCCTCTTGGAACTCGTCCCCCCCCCCCATCCTCCCCTCTCCTCGCCTCCTCAACCCCCCTCGACAGAACGACATATCTCGCGCGTGGTCCTGCGGCACCCACGTCCTCCTTCACACATACTTTATTCTCACGGCCCCTGCAGACCGAGCCTACAACCCCCCGCAATTCGACCCCAGGACCTCTGTCTACTCCCTCCACTCTTTATTGTGGCACCACGTCTTTCGCTCCACCCCCCTTCCTATCGGACGCTCACACCTTTTGGCAGCCCTTCACCCTCATCAGACCTCCCCCTCACCCACACAACCACACCCCTCTCCAACCCCCTTACAGATACCCACCCCCACTCCACCCCTCCCCCCACCCCCCCCCCCCAGTCTACCTGCCCTACCCCCTACCCACCACCACACCACACCCCCTCACCTGTCACACCCTTCCACCTCCAACACCCACACACCCGGCAACAACACTCCCCCCCTAACCAACCCCCCCCTCAAGCCATGCCCGCACCCCACACCATTTCTCCCCCATCACCTTCCACAACCCCTACACCTCATTAACCTTAATACCAGGGGACTCCACACATCTATCATGGATGTGGAACACCTGGCCGCCACTCACAGCCCTGATATCCTCATCCTCACCGAAACCTCACACCACACTCACAAATCACGCTGGCGAGTCGCCCTTCCCCAATACCTCCTCAAAAGCTCACGTCCTCGCTACTCAGCTGTGCCATTACCCTCCGCAGGAGTTCTATTTGCGGTCCGCAGAGAGTCGTTCAGCACCGCCACCGTCCTCACCCCTCCCCCCCACCTAATCCCACACATCGCAGGACTTAAACTCGTGCCCCACTCAGGCGACCCTTACCTCCTTCTCGGGGTCTACATGCCACAACTCCACAGCACTCAGCTCACCCGCCTATACGCGGAAGTCGCGGCATGGGGCCTCAGACTCTCGGACGACTACCCAACACACCGCGTCCTCTGGGGAGGCGACTTCCAAACGACCACCACACCAGGTCAGGGCCACCCCGCCCTCACCACCCTCCTCAAACACCACCTTCGACCGCTCCACCCCCCCCTCCCCACCTTCCCCCGCAGCGACGGATGCCTCGACCACTGGCTCACTCCACCCCCCTCCCCCTTAAGCCTCAACCCTCCCGCCTGCTCAACATTTACCTCTCCATCACACTTCTCCGACCACTCGGCGATTCACCTCGTCATCCCTGCCCCCTCCTCCCTAATCGCTCGACCACCCACGGCCCACGACCCACCACGCCCTCACCACACCACCCGCAAATTCTCCTTTCAACTCCCCCTCCAGCCGCATCACATTACATCCTACCAACGTAGCACACCCCATCTTCTCAACAACATAGCCTCCCTCCACGCGGAAATCATAAATACTTCCCCTTGCCAGGCCACTCCCGACACCCTCGACACCCTAGCATCCAAATTCACCGCACTGCTCTCCCAACACATGGACCACGCAGCCACCATCTGGCCCCTCCTTCCCCCGAAGAAACCCCGCCCCGCTACTTCATCCGTTAACCCTACCTGGCTATCTAAAAAGACGCGCAAACTCATACGCAAACTCCGTCGATGTAGTACCAACAAAGGGCCCCTTCCCCTCGCCCAAACCCTCCTGCAAACCTCCGACTACCTTTCCCCTACCGAAATCAGTCAAAGATGCCAGGCACGCATCCGCCTTCTCCTCAGAACCACCACCACGGATATACTACAAAAAATTAAAAACCGCACCAATACTGCCTATGACGCCTCCCCGAAATCCTCCCACCGCGGATTGAAAATTAAAAGTGGCCTCCTCCCGGCGACCACCGCAACCACTACACTACACCGCATTACCAAGCCCGATGCGACCGTGGCGTCCTCCCCCTCGACCGTCATTGACGCAATCCACTCCCATTTCACCACTGAACTCACGCGAGCCACCCCGCCCGACCTACCCGTACCCCCCTGGGAACACCCTGACAACCCCGACAACTACACCATCGAACCTCGCGGGGACCCCACACTCACTCTAGCCGATATGATTACCCGTGCTACATTTGATAAAACCCTCAACTCGCTAGGCACAGGCAAGGCCCCCGGCCCCGACGGTATCCCCAACGAAATTCTCAAGTTCCTACCCCCCGAGACCCGCTCCGCCCTCTACTCTCTCCTATCCCTCTTCGCCCATAACTCCTACACACCCCCCGAATGGTGCCATAGCACAACATGCCTCCTACATAAAAAAGGTGACCCCACCCTCCTTGACAACTATCGCCCCATCGCCCTCATGAATAACCTCCTTAAGCTATGGACCGCACTAATAAAAGACGCAGGCTCGAAATACGCCGAAACCCACGGCATCCTCAGCGACCAACAAGACGGCTTTCGACAACACCGCAGCATACACGACGCCCTCTCCTCCATAATCATGGCCATGGAGGACGCGAAACTCCACAAGAAAGACATCTATGTTATGTACGCGGACTTCAAAGGCGCCTTCAACGCAGCAGACCACCGCATCATGTTCAAACACATGAGACAACTCGGTATGCCCTCCACTTTTGTAGATACATGCGAACACCTCTACGGAGTCTCATCCACGGACTACATTACCCCTTATGGTCCCACCCCCTCCATCGACATTAATAGAGGTACCCTGCAAGGCGATACCCTCTCCCCATTCCTTTTCACCCTCTTCCTTGAACCCTTTCTACGCTGGCTCACGGTAGGCAGCCGGGGCTACCGGCCCGGGCCCCCCGCCACTAACGTTGACCCTACAGAACCCACAGCCACATACCCCGGACACGGATTCGCCGACGACCTCAGCATAGCCACGGGCTCGACCCCCAACATGGCCATCCAACTAAAGAAACTCTCCCTCTTCAGCGCCTACACAGGTATGACCGTCAACATCCAAAAATGCTGTATCACCGGTGCCCTTTGGCGTTTGGGTAACGCCCTCTCCCTTGCCAACACCACCCTCCTCACATCCCACCTCCAATCGCAGTTCATAACCATCAACTCCACACCCTCGCCCATTCCCTCCATTGGCCCCTCGGACACATACCGCGTCCTCGGGGTCGAACTTAACACCTCCCTCACCTTCACCAAACACTGGCATGAACTCAAACGCACCACTACCTCCCTCATCGACGCCCTTTCCACCTCCCTACTAACCCAATCTCGCAGAATACGCGTCATCCGTGGCCTCCTACTCGGCAAGCATTTTACCCTACAACTTGGACTCTTCAGCGACTCCCAACTGGACACCCTTGAAGGTCAAATCTGCCGCGCCCTCCGCTCCGCCGTCTCCTCGGTACGCAGCCTCCCCCGCACCGCCCTTCACCGACCCACCTCTGACCTCGGCTACGGCCTCCCCTCTCTCAAAGCCCATGCCGCACAACTCACAGTCTGCCACCTTCACAAAACCCTGAACTCCCCCGGATACAGGGGCCAAATGGCCAGAGCCCACATACACAAAGTCTCCACCACATACTCCCACTGGCCCATTGAATCCATAATGTCAGGCAGCCTATCCCTCCCCACGCTCAGATGCCTAGTGCGTGCCCAACGCGATGCCGGCACCTCATTTCACAACATCCCTCCCCTTTCCCTCACCAACCCCATTGCCACCACTATCCGCACCCACTTCACCAGACAAGACGCAAAACTCCGTACATCACTCAGAGACAGAGCCACGCACATCACCGACCCACTCCATTACAAACAAGCCTACCGCGAATTCTCACCCCGCAAGACACACACCTCCCTCCTTCCCCGCCTTAACCCACTATGGCAAAATCACATAACCACATGGCCACAAGTCCTCCTCCGCGCCACCCCTTCCTCCTTCATCCTCAAATCCAGTCAGTCCATCTCCAAACTCACAGGGTCCGACACTTCTCTCACTATCCCAATTCGCCTACTCGCCGCAATTCTCACCGAACCCACTGACACTATCCACAACCGCCTCCCCGTCACGAACCTCAACACCAAACAAGCCTCCCTCCCCACCACCCTACATCCCTCCTGGATTCCCCTCCTCAACCCACACCTCCCCAGACTCCCTTCTACCCTCTCCCCAGACATCCACTCCTCCCGCACCACCACTACCAACCCCACAGCCCGCATCACACACATAGACACGGAATACCTCACCCCCACAGACCACCACTTCCCCCCTTGCGACGTGACACGCATCATATCCAAACACAAAGACACAGAATACGGACAAACACAATACATGGTCGAATGGGCCCCGGAACACCTCACGGAATGGGACATCCACCTCCAACTCGACGAAGGCTTCCAACTCATCTCTTCCACCCCCACATCGGTAACCCTACCCCCCCCCTCCCCCACTGACTGCTCCATATGCCATAACCCTCTTCACTTGGAACCCACTTCCACCTGCTCCACATGCCCGCACTTTGCAATCCACTCACAATGCCGCCCAGCTCAGGGTCCTGCCACATGGCAGTGCGACTGGTGTGCTAGTGGCCAACAACACGACCTCACCCGTCTCCACGAGGTCCAATGGGCCCCATGCCTTCAACTTCACGACACCATTAGTGAGACCCCCTCCGGCCCCACCGCCCTCACAGCATTTAACTCTGGCTTTGTCCCATCCACCACACCCATCCTGCCAGAACCCGGACCTCCTCCGTGGTCACACCCCCTAATCACATTCAACCACGACCCCATTAACCCCGACCTTGACATGCTCCCTACCGGTAAATTCGCCATCCACGCACACCCATCCCTCCACGACACCACCATACTCTGCACTCCTGACGGCCGCGCAATCACCACCCTTAACGGCCCCCGCGTCCGCCATCTCTACCAACTCTTTCGCCCCGACCTCTCGCAACATACGTTCGAGGAGGAGGTATATCGCCTCCTTACTCGCCTAGGCTCTCGGTCGGAAATCCAATCCCCCACACCCACCACCACCACACGCAACAGATGGGCCACTAGAGAGGACCTCCTCTCCGCTCTACGGCACACATTCCACATCCAGACAGAACTCTACTCGGACCCCCTTAACAAATCACTCCACTCACACACCTACCACTCGCTTTACCCAGAAGACATAGTCTTCTCGTCCAGCGGCAGTAATGCTCCACACACATGGCAGGGTACCAATATCGCAAATCCCGAATACGACCACGAATGCATGCGCCGTGCCATGGAACATGCAATCACCAGCGCACATCTCACAAACACACACACCCCCAGCGCTACCATCCTCATTCTCCCCCGATGGGAACACACACCATACCGCCACTCTAAATACATCAACTCCCCCTACACACATCACCTATACACCCTCCCCAACGACGCGAACACCTTCCTACCCCCCGACCAACACACCGGCCATCCCACCCCCACCCCTTTCGGCACACGCTGGATGGTAGACATCTACCTCGTCGCTAACTCACTCGCACTCCACAACCTTCCCTCACGCACAGCCATGACCGCACTCCACAACACCCTAGAATCTATCTACGACACACACCTCCCAAACCCCACCATCAACATCCCACCACCACACCTCACCACCTCCTACTCCCCTCACTCCGCAGGCATATACCATCTCCCCCCCAACCCCACCCACCCCCTTACCCACCCCCTACAAGAACGCACACGACTAACATACTCCCCGACCAGAGGAATCCTTGCTTGGAACTCGCAGGACTTCGTATACACAGACGGCTCGAAAAAAGGAGGCAATTCCCCTCTTGGAGCGGCAGCCACCCACCCCGCCTCGGACACCAACATCAGAATCCTGGTGACCTCTACCCCCCCCTCCCATACCATTAATCGAGCCGAACTAGCTGGTATCGCCATAGGCCTCCAACTAGGACATACCCACCTCCTTACTGACAGTGCGTGCTCCCTCCGCCTCATACAAGGTTACCTTAACTGCCCCTCCGCTTATAGGCACAACATCCACCGAGACACACTCCTCTCCATCACACACACCCTCAAAACCCGCTGCGACGCAGGCATCCGCACACATCTAGGTAAAATTAAAGCACACAACCACTCCCTCGGCAACGAACTAGCAGACACACTCGCTAACCAGGTCGCTGATGGTCACCCGCCAGATACAACATACAACACAGGCTCGGAGGTGTCAATTGGACACTGGACCTGGCCTTACACCCTCATACCACAAACCCAAGGCGAACCCATACCCCACATATACACAAACCTCAAAGCCGACGCACACACACACAGCTGCAAACACACACTTACACCCCTCTCGCAAACATCCAAACACGGCGCCCTCCTCGCCCGCGCCGCAGCGGACGGTGCCGACTTCACCTTCCACAAAAAACACTCAACACTCACCAACACACAATTCACCCACAAACAAGAATTCATTTGGGGCGTTCACAACACCCGCCTCCTCACACACAATCCCACCCTGCGATGTCCCATGTGTGGCCAATTCACCAGCAACGGCCACATGGCCGGTAACTGCCCATCCATGTCTGGCCTGAGACAGGACCGACACAACAGCGCGCTACAACTCCTCCTGTCTCTCCTCGAACGCCACAATGGAGGCCGATGGGAAACTATCACTGCAGACTTCGGTAACAAACCCATCAAGTCTTTCCCCCACCCCACCCCCTCCTACACCCCTCTTGACTGCCATCCCCCACACCCCTCCCACATGCCTACCCGCCTTGTTGATGCTGACGAAGGTCTCTCGCCCGACTCCCTAACCTCGTGTCCCGCTATACTCCCCTCCGACATCCTCCCGCCTGCACTGCGTCCCCCGGCACATAAACCCGATTTCATACGCCTCCTCGAACCTCGCTTTGTCGGCCACAACAACGGCCACCGTAGATACTCGTCTATCAAAAAAATTCAGATAGGGGAGTGGAAATACTGCACCGACCACAACCTCTCACACACAGCCCGCTTGATTAGGAACAAATACACACCTCTCGCAAACGCCATCCGAAACCATTGGCCAGGTACCGAAGTCGACATCCTACCCATAGTCATGAGCCGCACGGGCACACCGCACTCATCCACCATCGAAAGTCTCACCTCCCTACTCACCCTCCGCACAGACCCTCCGGACAAACTCATCTCCAAAACTCGCCTGGACACGTCTCGCATCCTTTCCACCCTCCATACACACACCGTCCAATGGCTGCACTATCTCCTCCTTGTCTATCGCACCAAATCACGCATGACCACTCGCCAATCATCCGCATAAGAACCCACTTCATGCCCTTTCTTACACACCACCTTTAAACCACTCCGGACCCTCCCCGGGGGGAGTAAAACCCCGACCACACTTGGAGAGGTTGGACATAGGTGGCTAACGGTCTAGCCCTGACTTGTAAGTTCCCTGTTTGACGTAGTTGGGAGGGCCCAGAGACAGCAGCCGACGCATCCGGCTTTTGGTGAAAAACCGGCGCATACGGTACATGTTGTAAACAATTTCAATTTCAATTTCAATTTCCAAACCCACTGCAACGCATGCATCCGCACACACCTCGGCAAAATTAAAGCACACAACCACTCACTAGGAAACGACCTCGCAGACACACTAGCTAACCAAGTTGCCACCCACCCGACACAACATACACCAAAGGCTCAAACGTGTCGATAGGCCACTAGACATGGCCATACACCCTCATTCCACAAACCCTAGGGGAACCCATACCCTGCAGATACACCAACCTCAAAACTGACGCTCACACTCACACACCCCTCTCACAAACATCCAAACACGGTGCCCTCCTCGCCCGCGCCGCGGAAGACGGCGCCGACTTCACTTTCTACAAAAAACACACAACGCTCACCAACATTCAATTCACCCACAAGCAAGAATTCATGTGGGGAGTCCACAACACCCGCCTCCTCACACACAACCCCACCCTGCGCTGCCCCATGTGTGGTCAATTCACTAGCAACGGCCACATGGCCGGTAACTGCCCCACCATATGTGGCCTAAGACAGAACCGCCACAACAACGCGCTACAACTCCTACTCTCCCTCTTGGAACGCCACAACGGCGGACGGTGGGAGACCATTACTGCGGACTTCGGTAACAAGCCCATCATATTATTCACATCCCCCACACCCACCCACACCCCTCTTGACTGTCACCCCCCTCACCCCACTCACATGCCCACTAGCCTCGTTGCTGCTGACGAAGGTCTCTCGCCCGACTCCCTAACCTCGTGCCCCACCCCCCCCCCCCCCCCCCCCCCTGAGATCCCCCCCCCCCCCCCCCCCCGCGCTACGACCCCCGGCGCACAAACCCGACTTTATCCGCCTCCTCGAACCTCGATACGTCGGTCACACAAACGGTCGCCGCCGATACTCATCAATTAAAAAGATTCAGATAGGGGAGTGGAAGTAATGCACGGACCACAACCTCTCCCAAACAGCCCAATTGATTCGTGCCAAATACACACCCCTCGCAAATGCCATTCGAAGCCACTGGCTAGGTACCGCAGCCGACATCCTCCCCATCGTCATGAGCCGCACGGGTACACCGCACTCATCCACCATCGCAAGTCTCACCTCTCTACTCACCCTCCGCACGGACCCTCCTAACAAACTCATCTCCAAAGCACGACTCGACACGTCTCGCATCCTTGCACAACTCCACACGCATACTGTCCAATGGCTACATCATCTCCTACTTGTATACCGCATCAAATCCCGCACGACCTCTCGCCGCGCCTCCACACACTGCACCTTCGCACGCCCCTAATTGCACGCCGCCATCATCTCGTATCGCACACTCCCCGGGGGGGGGGTAAAACCCCCGAATCCTTGGAGAGGTCGGATTTATGTGGTTAACGGTCTAGCTGGACTTGTAAGCTTCTTGTATGGCATAGTTGGGAGGGCCCAGAGACAGCAACCGGCGCATACGGTAATTGTTGTAAACCGGCGCATAAGGTACATGTTGTAAACAATTTAAATTTCAATATGAATGAAGAATTGGTAAGCATTTATCGACATACCCCGCACAAATCGCCTCATTTGGTGAGCCGAATTCGACGGGTGTTACTTGGCATTGCGGCTCGGGTTTGGCGGAATATCCACGAAATATATTCATTAACACATAATGTATTTGTGGGTGTGTAAACCCGGAGTAGGTGCGTTTGGACGCGCATTGAAAACGCTTGTCCATCATTACATGTAATAAATGTTTTGAGCTTATTTGATAAAGTTATAACATCTAAAATATTGTGCCCGAACGCGGCTTGGCCATGAGTTGTACGTATTACAGTGGTAAGTCTGCATACCCGATTTCGTGCGTTTTCCCCTCAACGGCCTACCCAACACCTCCCCCTCAGTCGCCTTCACACCATACTTGCCCGGCCGTCGCACAATCATTCATATTGTGGCGCTTTGAACCCGTTACTATTCTCGTCAAACCGGCACGGCAAATGTGTGACATCTTGCCTATGCAAGCGAACTTTTAACACAAATGAATGCTTGTTGTTGCTTTGTCTCTGCATGTGGAAGTGTTAATTGAGAGAGATTCAAGGTGTCTTATTGTTAAGTGCTTGAACAATAGGATATAATTAGAAAGATAATGGTTCCCTAAGTTTATCACCTCCCCCCACGACTGTCGACTGCACTAGGCTTTAATAGGTTTACCCTAGCTAGCTCTCGTCTCGTCTCGATTGATCCTCGTGTATAGCGTTAGGGCTCTCGTAACGGAACATACTAGCGACGTAGCTTGTCTCTCTCGGGAAGTCAGACCGGAGCGTCATGTAGTAGCATGTTAGATTAATTTTGCGTATTGTACGTATTGGGAGGTACTTGTAGTCTAGTAGTGAACATTGTCTTCGAACTGAATTGCAGTGGCGACGTAACCGCGGTACGTGGTCCTTCCGATGGAAAAGCACGAATCAAATTAGTAACGAGTACATGTACAATGTCATGTAATGTACTATCACATAACATTACTCGTCATAGTCGTACCCTCCATGTTAACATATCAATGAGGCCACATGGAAGGCTAGCCTCGGTGGCAATCTTGGCTCCTTTACTGAAGCAATCACTGAGACACACTAATGCGCGATGGGTAAGCGTGCATGAAATCGATGTACGCTTTAGTCTTGGCAAACGCGAGCCATTGGATGGGGCGTCTCCAGAAAATTTTGTATCGCCTTTCGGTGTACATCGTTCAGCCATCGCGAGACATATGGAATGTCGTCATCAGTGAAGTGCGCCATGAACAACAAATATTTCCCAAGTCGGCCATCAAGCGGTTTGATGCAAACAACAGAGATGTGAGAAACGTTTAACTCTTCATCGCCGTCTTTTGGCGTCGTAACATGGACAACTAGGCGAAGTGACGCTGTAGAGCATGATCGTAGATTGTTGACGTGAAACACCGGATGTAAGCGTACTATCGCTGATAGTCGCAATATGTAATTGTATTCATTGAGATGCTCCTCGGTAGTAAAAGGTCCACGTTGTCGATCGCGGAACTTTTTGTTAGGTTTTCCTCGCAGTAGAGCATCTTTGTAACCATGTCGCCATGTCGCCTCGAGTGAACTGCGGGGTTGTCGAAGGTTATGTATGGGCTTGGATCTCATTTTTGTGAAGTTGTAACACCGAGCGTACGAGAGTCTATAACTCTAGTAAGTGATGTAAGCGCTCCATCGCTTCTTGCGAAACCAAGATTGAATGTTGCATGTTGAACAACGGGTATGGCGGCTCTTCAAGAGAAAAGCCAAAATTCGCCTCGAAGGGTGTGTGCTCAATTCGGAGTGCACGAGTAGAGTTGTACGCGAATTCCACTCGAGGCAACAAGACTGTCCAATCTGATCCGTTGTAGCATCAGAAACAACGCAGTCATTGCTGAAATGTGATGTTGATGCGCTCCGTTAGGCCGTCCGTTTCCGGTTGTTGACTCTAAGACATATTGAGCTGCGTTTCGAGGCGTCTCTAAAGTGTGTGCCAAAAGCCACTCACGAATTTCGTGTCGCGATAACTAGCCATCACTCGAGGCGCTTCGTGTATTTTGTAGACTCCATGTAGAAACAAACTCGCAGTTTCTTATGTTGTTATTATTCTTTCTACACTATGGGAATCAGGAACGGATAGTTACACGTAGGTCGTGCCGGCCCCACAAGGGGGCCGGCTGTGGTGACTAGACAAGTGAGAAGGAGAGAGATGGCGGCCGGCGAAGGCACCGGCAGGGCCGGTCGACCGCCACTGATACGGAATAGAGTACCGCTTGTAGCATAACTCTAAGTACTATGATGATAAATAGTTGCCTTATACATAAGTACTAGGCAACGGGATGCTAGTGCTAACACCCCCCCTCAAGGTAGCCGAGGTCTTTACGTCTTCCTAGCTTGCGTCGAGGAAGGTGCCATCTTGGTCGAAGGTGTAGTGCTTGTAGCGTGTGTCGAGGGCCGGGTAGGTGTAGCGACATGCGCTCACAGGAACGTGCCGCTACCGGCGAGTTGCCGATAAGAAGCGGTTCAAGATGTAATGCGTAATGTACTATTCTGACATGTAGCGAGAAAACTGTCCACGGGCGAATTAGCCGACGCATGAGAGCGACCGGCGAGGAAGAAACAAAGCCAACAAGGCTGTGAGGAGTGTGTAGGCACGCTAAAGCATAGACGGGCGCTACTCGTGTTGACTCCCCCTTTTCAACATGGGAAAGGTTATTTGCTCGCTAAGTAAGGTGAGCGTTGCGGCGTTGCCTCGGGAAAAAACAATAACATTACCGATTAAAGTACGCACGTCGGGTTTATTTTCGCGGGTCGGGTTTAAAAAACCAAATCCGGTCGAGAGCATCGGTAGGCTGAAGGCTAGGTGAGACTGAATGTTGGGTGGGGCGAGCGTGGCGCCGGGCGCTTTACACACGCTCTTCTCCTTTCTACGTGGGAGATGATAGGACAATCGCGGACAACCAGCTCGAAGGCGAAGCGTGGTGTCGGTTGGACGATGAATTACTAGCGTGGCGCCGAGCGCTTTACACAAGCTCTACTCTTTTTTACGTGGGAGTAGGTAGGATTAGCGTGGCGCCGAGCGCTTTACACACGCTCTTCTCTAGTGTAACTTGGTGGAGGGCTCATAACCTGTGAGAGTTGGGAATGGATAGTTACACGGAGGTCGTGCCGGACTCACAAGGGGGCCGGCTGTGGGGACTAGAGAACTGAGAGGAGAGAGATGGCGGCCGGCGAAGGCACCGGCAGGGCCGGCTGACCGCCACTAATAGGGAATAGAGTACCGCTAATAGAATAACACTAAGTACTAGGATGACAAATAGTTGCCTTATACATAAGCACTAGGCAAGGGGATGCTAGTGCTAACATACACGGCAGAAAATGGGCCATTCGAGTACGATGATCAACCACAATCAATACAATGTCAAAGACATTGCTTACTTGCAAGTTGAATAGTCAAGGCCAACTGTGTGCCACGGTCGGGGTGGAACATGCAGGGGCAAAGAGTCGCAGCCATCTGCGGTTGAATCTTAGCTTGTCGACACACGACGCAGCGCTCGCAATAATAACATCTTGACGAATTCGTCTCCACCAAAATCTGTCGAGCGCTTTAGCAAGAGTGCGTGCTTTTTGGCATGATGTAGTTCAAAGATCAGATTTCCGCGGTTTAGGGTTTAAACGAGGTACCGGCAGTTGTGTAACTAGTAATGTCATGCAATAGTGCATTGCATAACATTATTGACTTGCTACCAAATTGCCCCGTACATTTCCATCGGAAGGACATATTTGATGGTTACGTCGCCGATGCAAATTAGTGAGGGTATTGTTGTCGTACTGTACTACCAATACCTCCCGGTAAGTACAAGTACACACATGTAGTCTAGCTAGTCACATGACGCGCTAGTCTGATTCCATGAGACAGACAAGCCGCGTCGTTAGTAAGTTCAGACTTATACGAGAGCTCTAGCGCTTGCACGAGGACAACGCGAGAATAGGTGCAAGCTAGCTAGGCTGAAGCTATTTAAGCCTAGTGAAGTGGTGGGAGGTGACATAACCATTTAATCAATCCCTTTGTTGTTTACAATATATAGTGAAACACCTAGCAGTGAAACGTCTCGTATATATCTCCATATGCACTTCCAATAGCATAAGGAACAACAACATATCAAAACATAATTGTGTCAACAATTAGCTCTTGACAAACAAACTTCTCCACGGTTTCGGAGCGTATTGATCTTCACACGCTTTCACGGTTGCGGGTTGCTTGATTTGTTCGTCGCCACTTGCTTGACTCAAGATGGCTTCTCTTGGACACGGTAAGCACGTCGTAGTCGAACTGCTAGTTGGAGGCTCGAAAGCCTTTGACATCAAACTCGTGTTACCGCAATGTAGCGTGTACCTTGTAGTTCTCCACCCACCGTTTGCGCGTCCATCGAGCACCCTTGCTTCGAGATCGAGCCCCCGCGCTTATAAGGGCTCGCACTCTCTAATGTTAGGTGTGCCTAGCGACAGTGGGTAGCGGTGGTGTAGTGCGCGGTTGCAATGACCGGATCCAAAAAGGCCGCGGGGGTGCAGAAACTATTCAAACCCTCCGTACCGGGTTTTCCGGCGGCGGTTGATCCTCATGAACACCCCGCCGCCAGACCTCGCCGCTCCTCCCGTCGCGACTATCCTCCTCGTTGTTGGTGTCATGCTGCTTCGTTTCGACCGGCTCGACGTCAACATGTTGATCGACGTCGAGGGAGCGCCATACCCTAGCGCTGATTTCCGGCTTTCCGCCGCCAGCTCCAACACACGCGTCCCACCGCTGATACGTCCGTACCCCCCCTCACCACCACACACTCTTGAAGATACATGCCCCACCCTCCCCAAATGGGGCGGTGTCTTAGTAGTACTTGGTATTAAAAAACATATCGGACGGCCCGAGCGGGAGATCTTGGCGCCGTTAGCGTACACGAACTTTTTCTCAAAAAGCCCAATGTACATGGCTTTTCCCGACAGCCGCGAATCGCGCGGATCGCAATGTCGGCTCTATTAGCCCCCTACCGTGCCAAGCCTGGCACCGCTACGGGGTTTTCAGCGCCCACCACGGGGAGGTGAGGGGATGCCGACGGGCATGAGCGCACCCCCTCCGGGGCTGCCGCCGCCGCGCCGCCGGGTGGCACAAGAGGGAAAGATTATTGTTCGTGCAAAGGAGGAAAGACTGAATCGACCAGTTTTCAATAACTTAACGTGGAGTTTTTAACGGTCTACTACTCAACCTTTGCTGACTTTGATGACGACGTGCAACTTTACGAATTGAAGGACGTGCTCATGTAGGCGTCACATAATAAGGTTCATCCTCTTCTATAGTTCGCGGTGCAAGATGGCTTTCAATTGTAGTAGCCGGATGCTCTTGTGCATCATCAAGGCAGCTTGGCCACCATCAATTTTGCGTGTCCGCTTTGCTTGACGACTCCCCTTGTAACTCATGACATTCAGAGATGCGATGTCCGGGCTTGTGGTACTTGTAACTAAGTTACTCATCTCTGTGACGCCGTTGCTCCTTTTGGGCTGTAGCGCCTTCACAATGGCGTTATAGTTAAATCAACGTCACGAGCGCATCTTGCCTATGCCTCAGCCGCGGCATCGACCCTTGCCCTTGGTCTTGTCCTTTGATTCATCCTCGGGTTCGTCCGGACGACGCTTCTTGCCTCCATTCCCGTTGCCATTTCCACCACAAGTGAGCCTAGGACGCCTCCCGTTACAACGACCACCTCCATTGCCAACCTTGTCGTCTTGGGAATGCTCAGCGCGCCCTAAAGGCGGCCAGTCGGCCACCATGCAGCTCCACGATGGTTAAAAAGTGTAACCGACTTCTCCCGGTGCGGCATGGCATGCGTCTTGAGAGTGACGTTAGCCACTTTAGTAATAGAACGGTTGCAGAGAACATCATTGTAGTTCATGTCAGCCTTAGAACGTCTCTCGAAGTCGTTGAGCTTCATGGTGTACTTTTGGACGGACTTCTTACCCGCTTGATTGAGAGCCATAAGAGAGTTAATGGCGTTGTCTAGAATATTGGGCAAAAGCGTCTTCTTCTTCAATGCCTCAACCAATGTCGCAAAAGTTCGCGGGACTTGTCCTCTAGTCTTGGCATTTAACCACGAGTTTAACACTTGACCACCAAATTGATACGTAACCCAAATGTATGACCGCGTTGTGTAAGTGTCGTAATCCAATCCCAACATCGAAAAACGCTGTGGCTGAAACTCTAGCTAGTCCTCCAAGTTTCTAGGGTTGATCCGTAATGTCGAGGCTCTTGCACATGTGTCTTGTGGTGACTTCTAGGTAAGGAATAAATGAGGCCATCAAAGTTCGTTGTCGGCGGCGGAACTCGCATGCGTCAATTTGCCGGCTCATCACCAACTAGCAGGTTAAAGAAACCGACGTAGTACTTCCACACTAAAACAAAATCAACGTCGTCGTCGTCGTGATACATGAAAAGCGAACTGCATTACGGAAACCTTGCCAAGACGCAAAAAATCCAAATTGCAAGAGCTCATGCGACGGCTTACTGTACCTGACGTTCCAGTCTAAGTAGGCGTAGTAATTTGTCTATCGATCGAAACGGAAGCCGGGACGACTTAACTATCCGCTAAATGGGTCGCCATATTGCCTCGATTTTAGCCGCGGTACGTAAATGAGGAGCGATGTAAGTGCGACGGAAAAGACGACGAGAAAATCGATACGTGTTGTTGTTTATCATTCGCCAACGTAATCAAAACAACTTCGTTGCATACCAATAGTAAGTCGCCGCCGCCAACAAGCTGCGCATCGTGCATGACTAGCGGCAATATCATTGAAATTGGAATTGTATTACAACAATACCAATAAAATGGACATGATGTTGTCTAACGGCATTCACTTGCTCAGCCGTTTGGGACACTAAAGAGTAAATATTGGGTTGGGTACTGTTTGACCATGTACACCTATCGACACCCCTATTTGTAATGTGTGCCGACGTTCCACGGAGGTTTAAAAAATTGTAAGAAGCCGCATAATTGCCAATGTCCTCCCGCATGCTAAGCATTGACAACAAAAATACTCCAATAATCAAGAAGTGCAAATCTGAAAATAAGCCCACTTGTCACGAAATGCGAAATGAAAACTGTTGCTCGACCTTCACGATGCACGGCCCGCTTCCACCGAACCGGGCTGCCGGCATGCCTAGGCCGATCGGCGTTCGAGAGGGACGACGGGCCAACCGAAATTATCTCCCGCGTGACTTCGGTCTACGGCAATATCAATTTGCATAATAGTCAAGTAGAGCACGCGGGAGATATGTTCTCTTTGTTTTCATATGAACATCTTGTTACTGTTTTGTCGGCGCAAGTATTGCCTTTGTTGGATTTTTCTAGTCTCTTCCACACGCCTTATGGGATACGGTCGCCCTCCCCTACTGTAGCGTCCTTGGAGTGTATATGCACCATGGGAAATGGGTCAATAACATAACCATGTTTTGTCCCGAACGGGAATACCGAGCGAGCCGAGCGGGAGATCTTGGCGCGGGAAACATAGAAGTATTATTTCTTTAAGCCCTATGTACATGCATGGGTTTCCCGACATCCGTTGATCGCGCGGAACGGTGAATGGTGTCGGCTCACCCCACATGGCCGCTTACCGTGCCAAATTCAGCACAACAATAGGGCTACCAACGCCAACCACGAGGAGATGGGGGTGAGTGCCGACGGGCATGCGAGTGCACTCCCTCAATCTGGGGCCGCCGCCGTTGCTCTGTTGGCGGGAGCCACGATTAAACACTCTAGACAAACCACACATAGGGCATGCTTCGATATTGCCGCGATAGGAGCCATATCTTCTCCCCGCTTGTTTTTAAGGCGGCCAGCCAAGACGCGAAAGCATGCCACATACGAGTTGAAGTATGGCGAAGATGACTTTGCCCTTTGTCTCAAGAATTTGGACACGCGCCGTTCGTTCGAGCGCCCAATACTCGTATGTAGCCGATCAGCGGCGCGATTTTATGTCGGCGGTAACCACAACACGGACTATGTGTTTTACCTTCTTTTCTACTAAAACTGCCCGGGCATGAGTGATCTCGAGGGAGGAAGGGGTTTGGCGGGGCGGAGCTTCAAGGTGAGTGGCGATGCCGCAAGTTCGTTTGAGGGAATCCGCGTTATACATTATTGCATGTATGGACACGACGACGTGCGCGGAACTTCCATAAAGGCGGGCGCACGAGACTTCCACGTGATTTTTCAGCTCTGGACGGCGAAGGTGCTCACTCACTCAAGTGGTGCTCAAGGGAGGTGGAATGCTGCTATTTGATATGTTTCTCATCAGCGCTCTTGTTGGAGGCTGTAGTAGCAAGAGTCCATCAAAATCGACCTTCAATTAACTTGAAGGTCTCGTGTCGTTATCTTGTAATTCGGTCAATTGAATTCTGATTATTTGACAACATATGGTATCAATACCCGTACGATACGGTAGTTCTTGTACTCTAGTCGTAAAAATCATCCGCAGTAACTAAGTCACAAAGTATTAGGTACGAATTCAAACTAGTACCCGGGTCCTCAAGAAGGTACGTGCCCGTAATTTATACTGGCCGTCCATGGGCTCACCACGCGTGGCGAGCCGCCCACCCCCGACCAGCCACATCTTACAGGCCAGGAAGAGTGGCAGACGGCCGCCTACCCATCTTGCGTTCCTGAACCACTCCTCCTTACCACCGCGGGCGATTTCGCGGCCGCAGGCAAGGCAGTGCGAGACTGGAGTGCCAACATCCTCGGAGAAAGTTTGAACTCTCTGTCATTAAGTCTCCCGCGCGCCAGAGCCCGTCTTCCCTTCGCAGCTGAAACGAGATGGCGTCCGCTCGTCTCGCGGTTTCGACGCACGTGGCGGTGGCCACAACCGCCCGCCCCGAAGCCAGAAAGTCAACCTCTAGCACGAGGTATGTTTTTTATGTGAATCAGCCAATTCACAACCTTTGCCTCGCAGGATTGAGCATGATAAATCAGGAATTGCAGGGGTTTGTGGTTCGCTGTTCACAGAAGAAAGCTTGCGATAAGTACTGAATTACTGTTTAGACGGAAATAAGGGTTTATTTAGGGAACGTGTTTTTTCATGTGAGCCTCATCTCCAGTCACGACGCCGCCTTAGCTACTCTAGCCTGCTGGCCAGGCTTCCTAGTCTGTTCGTCCATCTCTCCCCGGGTTACAACGCCCTGCTCAGTGGACCCTGCTCAATAACCAGGCGAGTCTCCTCCGCGACGTGCAAGGCCGAGTGATAGTAGTTTTCGTTCCTGGTACCGGAACATCCTCTAATTTTTTTATTATGACCAGTGGCAGCTGTCCATCTATTATGGTACTGCATAATATACTACGTCGTTCGAAAACGGCGAACAGTCCTGACTCGCTCTGACCATCTCACTCGCTGTCAACGGCGTGCTTATCCATATATGCGCGATTAGCACGCCCCCACGAACTCCACGCTTAACTCCTTTTACCTTCCGTCGTCCTGACGTGGGCATCCCGGGTCGCCTGAGTCCGATCCGGGGTGTTACCTCATTCGGCGGTCAAACACACGTTTCCGTAATATATTTTCGTTTATATTTCGAATATTTATTTCGACCAACAGTAAATCTTGTTAACTTTCTGTAATCGTTTCGTAGTTTTTCGGCTCGGGCAACTTCTAGGCTGCTCAACAGCACAGGTGATGAGGACATAGTACTGGCTACTTGGTCGATGACGAACTGAACGTTGTCCGCGTTTCCGCCAGGTCGTTGCGCTTGGCGCCGCCGCGTCGACTGCGCCCCGCTCGTTGCCCAAAGATGCAAAGCGGAATGGAAAATGCCGCTGACCTGGCGTCCTCCATGAACCCAGATATGCTGTCCAGCGTGCCGGAGCACCTGGCAGGCAGCCAGGTTGTGACTTACCTCTCAGAGCTGTACGCTGCTCTGAACTCAGGTGCCCTTCCCTCCTCACTCTCCCCATCATCATGCACCATACCATCTATCATCACTTTCCCTTCATCCATCCATCCATGCAGCCATAACGCAGACAGACAGAGCCTAGCGTGGTGGTGGTGGGTTGTGCAAGAGATGGGGTGGGAGACTCACGTTTAGTGCTGTGTGCCTCTGAAGCTGGCTCTGCTCAAGCCTCGCAGCTGGATCCTACCATGATGAGTCAGGCCTCCCTCGCGGCGGAGCTCTCTCATCACGCGGCAACAGCAGCGCAGGCAGTGGCCGAACAGTCAGATGTGGCCATGGCAGGTATGAACCCACCCATCCCAGCACTTTTGCCTGTTCAATTTAGCTGGATAGTAGTGAAAATGCAGTCAGCGGATGGTGCTTCGTTGGCCTCCTGGCGCCTCTAACACTCGATGATGGATCACAGTTGCTCCGTCGGACGTGGCGGAGCATGCAAACAGCGTAACAGGGATGGCTGCCACTGCTGTGGCGGGGGCACCCCTGGCGTATGCAGCAGGGACTGTGATGGCAGAAAACTTTGAGCTACTGAACGGGTGAGTCCCCTCTTCGCCCTTACTAGAAAAATACACATGAGGACACATAAGGAAGGTCATGCACAGAAAGAGGTTGGCACCGATGCGTGGGGGTTGTCATGGGCAGGGTGGCGACGTGGAGCTCAGCGCGGCTGGAGGAGGTGCAGCATGTGGACCCGGAGGCGTTTGCGATGCTGAGGGCATCGATCGCGGCGCTGCTGAAGGCGCTGACCCAACTGCTGTCAGAGTGGAGTGGGCCGGAGATGGCGGGGTTTGGGGACGCGCTGTCGTTAACGGTGAAAGCGATGCTGCTGGACCTGCGGGGAGGGAACGCGGAGGAGGTGGCTGCGCTGCACGCCGCGGCAACAGAGGCAGTGGCTGCAAGCGGTGGCCTCGCGGGGGCGGACATGCAGATGCTGTTGGGTATCACCGCCGGCACCATCGGCCTCATAATCTCCAGCGTGCCCCCCGTCGGCTACGACCGCATGGCTGACGTCGTCGTCGACGACACCGACGAGATTCCCTCCAGGCGAGTCACCTTCCATCCTCTACACGCACATATCCTTTGGCACAAATTTTGTTTCATATACATCTACAATGCAGCTGCCGAGTGAGTCTTCTGCACAGCTGAATTTGTCTTCGTATCATCTAGTCATAGAAGAAGCCTCTCCCATCGCTGCAACACAATAATCGCTTTTTTTGATTTACGATTACTTCTCATCACTCATCAGCCCCTCCCATCACTGTCTCACTGCACCCCACTCTTAATATAGATTGAGACGTGTGCCTCTTGTCTGTCATGCACATCACAATCACCCCATCTCACCCCCCCCCCCCCCCCCTCTACATCATTCTGAGCGATCCAAATATTCTGTTTCTATTACCACCACCTTTCCAAAGTATGCCAATCCATTTTTCCTGTCGACTTGGTTGTTAATTAAATGAAGCGTGATTAAGTTGTGTGTTTCGAGTCGGCCCCGATAAAGCCTCGCTTTGCTGTGTGCGGCTATCGCTGACGCCATGTGATGGCTGCGCAGGTACAACCCTGACCACTTGGACGTTTACTTTCGGAGGCGGCCGGTGCAGACGATGACGCGCAACACGGTGGTCACGGCCAAGATTTCAGGCTTTTGCGCGTCGCTGCTTACCGACATGGCGCTCAAGACGTGGCACGCCAACATTGCGCGGCGGGCGGAGGAGGCTCGCGAGATCGTGCAGTCTCTCGGCCCCGCCTACATTAAGATGGGGCAGGCGCTGTCCACGCGCACCGACGTCCTCGCGCCCACCTACATCAACTCCCTCCGCCGCCTGCAGGACGACGTGAAGCCTTTTGACACGGAGGAGGCGCACCGGCTGATCGCCTCCGAGCTGGGCGCGCCCATAGCGGAGACCTTTGAGTGGCTGGCGGAGCAGCCGGTGGCGGCAGCAAGTCTGGGGCAGGTGTACAAGGGCCGCCTGTTGGATCGTCACGGCGGTGGCGAGGTGGCTGTGAAGGTGCAGAGGCCCAATGTGTTGGCTGAGGCCGCGCTGGACATTTACCTGCTGCGCCGCAACTGCAAGTTCCTGGGCTCCCTCCCATTCATGCACGGCGACTGGGCCGCGGTGCTGGACGACTGGGCGCTCCGCTTCTTCCAGGAGATGGACTACCAGCTGGAGGCGTACAACACGATGACGTTCAAGCGGGACATGGCGGGGCTGGAGGGGGTGGTGGTGCCGGAAATCTTCCCCGAGTTTTCCTCCCGTTACATCCTCACCACCTCGTGGATCACGGGGGAGAAGCTGAGCGAGAGCAGCGCGGACGACGTGCTCGCGCTCTGCGACACCATCCTTAACGCCTACCTCATCCAGCTGCTGGAGACGGGCTTCCTGCACGCCGACCCCCACCCAGGCAACTTGCTGCGCACGCCGGACGGCCGCATCGCCATCCTGGACTACGGTCTGATGAGCGAGGTGACGGAGGAGCAGCGGCTGGCGTTGGTGCAGTACATCACGCACCTCAGTCTGGAGGACTGGGACGGCATCGCGGACGACCTGGTCACTCTGGGCTTTATCCCCGAGGGGTACTCTGATTTCCGCGACCTGGATGTGAAGCCCATCCTGAAGGAGATGATGGGACAGCTGATCAGCGGCGGCGGCGTGGGCAACATCAGCGCGGGCCGCATCGCGCAGCAGATCCTCAGCCTGCAGAACGACCTGAAGGAGGAGGGGAAGAACTACATGATCGTCATCCCGCCCTACTTCGCGCTCATCGTCCGCACCTTCTCCGTCATCGAAGGCATCGCGCTCACCGCGGACCCGGAGTACGCCATCGTGCCGCGCTGCATGCCCTACCTCTCCCGCCGACTCCTCACCGACAACGACCCCCGCATGCGCAAGGCGCTCCATTCGCTGCTCTACGGCGACAAGGCGCACATTGACGTCGAGCGCCTGCACGGTCTGATCAAGGCCTTTGGGCAGTTTTCCACCGGGCCAGCGGCCGGTGGGGCGGGGGGGGCGTCATCCGTGGGCGCGGTAGGGGCGGAGACGCGGGTGAAGGGGCGCCCGTCATACCCGTTTGCGCCGGAGGAGGCGGTGGTGAGCGACTCGGTGAAGGAGGCGCTGAAGATGGTGTTTTCCAAGCAGGGGACGTACGCGCAGGAGCTGATTGTGGAGGAGCTGGTGAGTGCAGTGGATGCGCTGAGTCGGGAAGCGCTGGGGGAGGCGGTGCGCGTGGCGTTGGGTAGTGCCACCGCTGTCGCGGCGCTGCAGAGCGTCGAGGCGTTGGGTCCGCTGCGCAGCATGTTGATGCCTCTCCCGCTCACCTCCTTCACCTCCATGGCGCCCACGGTGAAGCTGAGCGAGGAGGACAAGCAGGCGCTGTTCACCATCCGCTACGTCCTGGACGCGCTGCTGCCCAGCCTGCATAACGTGCCGGAGGCGGCGGTGGCGGGGCGCAATGCGGTGGCGATGGCGGGCGAGCTGATGCCGATGGTGCCGGACCTGCTTCCGGGGATGCAAAGCACGCTGGAGCTCTTCACCCGCCAGCTCGTCCGTCGCCTCGCGCTCCGTCTCGCCGAGGACCTCAACGACAACAAGTCCTCCTCCGGCCCCCGCCCAACCTCCGCGTGAGTGGGTGAGGGCGGCCTGTCAAGATTCGCGAGAATAGTAATTTATTTTAAAAGCCGTCATATCTCGGTCGCAATGTGTGACAGTTGGAACCCCTAACCGAAACCCTCGGTATTAGTTGTAGTAGTTTGTAGTTCTCGTGACCTGCGTGGCGCTCTGTTTTGGCAGTGCTCCAATTTATGTAACAGTATCCTTTGGCCAGTCTACTCTGCGCCCCACCTATTTCTACACTGTGATCATGAAGACGGCGCCGCTTGGCTGACGATAGTAAGGACGGCGCGGACTTGTGAGATGCGACGCCTTCACTCAATCCGTAGCGTCACTCTGACAGGAAGGCACCATAGGTTGTGGCTGCAGTGACTGCTGGCCACAATACAGCCCGTTATGAGCGCTGGCAGAAGCCCTAATTTGCTATGTCCGGGTTTAGGACTCATTCGAGCCACTTACTTGGATCACGTACGTACATGCTACTCCATGGGTGGGCTGCTTGAGGATGAAAGGCCGTGCACTTGACGACGGTCCTCCGTTTTACTAGCACCTCTCACAAAGTGTTAACGAGAAGTGCTCGGCTGGATGGACCCAACGTCGAAAGGTGACAGTGGTTGCGCCCCCTGGTAAATGAGTGTCGTCCCAAAAGAGGGTTTGCACAATTACATTGGTCGTGCATTCCAAGCGTCGTGGGTGTGTTGGCTGCATTCATATGACGAGGGCCTACGTTAATGAATGAGATGCATGGTCGGTCAAAGAAAAATCAGCCGCGACGGTGTTTGTCCAATCGGGTGGAATCGAAAAGGTGGCGTGAGCCCGTGAAGGACCCTTTCTTTCACGGTATCACTGTTACCCTCGAAGCTTAAAAGGAAATAAGGGGTGAGGGGGATCACGAGGCCGCATTCAGCGTTGCTCGGTGAGTTTGGACTTACTTCAAATGTGCCACACCTCGGTTTGCTTGGTATCATATGTACAATAATATGGTGCACTAGCAAAATGATGGAAAGAAAATCAAGTAAAAAAGAAGAGAGGGAAAGAAGAATACATCGTATTGAGATGAAACCAGATACGCTTCAGAAACCAGAGGGGGGAGGGAGCGCACGACACTCCTGATGGCGTTGCTGCGTGTCCGTTCTTCTGTCGGTAATTTGAGAATTTAAAATGTCAGCCTGGCACGTGTGTTAATATGAAAAAGGTCGGGCGCCCGTCTGGGAATGCCATATATATCATCAGCAAAAATATGGGAGGCGAGGAACGGCGATCTGCTACGATGCGCTTGTGTGGCATAAAAAGGGTAGAGAGGTCGCATGGGAGTGATTGCCTCGCAGGTCCGCACCCATTTGTAATACTTTACACTCCATGTTTTGGTTTTAGAGGTCATGAATGACACTCTCGCAGAGAAAAGAGTTTCGCTTCGGGCGAGAATGTCAAATTCAAACGTGAAGCCGCCCCACTGCAAAATAACACCGACAACGACGCCATATTGATAGTAATGGGCATTGTCATTGGAATATGACTGCCATTGCTGGAATGCCCTTTCCAATTGATACATATGCATAATATTATCTTACAAAGACGACTGTTTCGTATATCAAATCAACAGTTTTAGGGTTTACGGGTCGAGCGCGACTGGCTGGAAGCGTCCGTTCGAAAGTCGAGTGCGATGGCGACGGTACATATAAGTAAGGACGGAAATAAGAGTGAGGGGTACTCCCAATGCTGCCGCCCATTGTGCTAATAATGCTCAACACCATTAATGCAGACACAACCAAGAGCCGACACATCATCGACAAAAGCTGAAACCGACAGCGAAGCCCTAAACAGCAATTCATTCTAAAGCTTACACTCAATCGTACAAATATGAAACCCTAAAGGTCTGAATTTTACACTGAATCTTAAGCGGCCGTCTCATACGCGGGAAAGGACGGCCTTTAGCAACTCACTGACAACAGCCAACGCTCTTCGCAACGACACGAAACGCAACTACGCACATCGGTCATGCTGGCCAAATCAACTCATACACCTGATATCCGCATTTCATGAAATCCCCAATTACACAGTCAGTCGCCACCCGTGTAACAAATACATATGTGGAACCTGCATCACCACGCCTGAAAGTGCACTTGATTACATACTTGTTACAGCTACGGGTGGAAGGGGGAGACACTGAAACAAAACCGGCAAGAAGCGACAAATGGACGCTGGAAGTGGCAGTATTTGATGCCATTGTCGTGTGCGCGCATGTAAGAGTTTGTGTGGGTATGTGTTTGGGAATTGGAATGTGCGTGCATGTGTGTGTGTGTGTGTGTGTGTGTGTGTGTGTGTGTATGTGCGCTGAATGCGGAGGGGGAAGGGCACGATGTGTTGCACAGTACTTGCAACGGACCTCATAAACTGCTCGAAGATTAATATACGATCAACGCGAAAGCACTATTCCATTGCTAAAAACGATAGTCAGCATCGCCTTCTTTCGACCTCTACCGTTCTGCACTTCTCCATCACTGGAACAAGTGCCTCACCATCGCACTGACCCCACACCCAATATCACATTTTTGACAGTTCGCAGAGCGATTTAGGGTTTCAATGAAGTGGGCGCAGCAATTTGCACATTTGGGACGGCAACCATCGAACGCCGCCATTTAACAAATCCTTGCGCAAAGCTTGCGAGCAGAAATACGAAATAATTAAACGAGGTAGCCACGGGTGGGCCACCGAGGGGGTGCTGCTTCACACATCGTCCGCCCCATACTCGGTGGGCGGATCTGAGGGGAGGAGGGTGGAGGGCTATTGATGGCGGGGTCATGCGGAGGGCGGCCACCGGTACTCCACTCCCGCAGCCACCACCCGCTCTTCGCTGCCCTTCCCTTGCTTGGGCGCGGGTGGAGGGGGCGTCACGGCGACTTGAGGGGGCGAAAAAGGGGGTGAGTGGGGGGGACGTCTGGAAACAAACGGGGGTGGCTGCTCGGGGGTGGTGGTGGTGGTGGGTGTCAAGGGAGAAGGCGCGGGCGATGACATTATGACACTCGCAGGACAACCGTGCCATGCGTCACGACCGCCCAACACCTTTGCTGGGCTGCCCTCCCCTCCCTTCACTCCACTCAATGGAGGGAACTCCGCCTCAGGGAGACCAGCACTGCAGGCGGCCTCCATGCACCTGCCCCAAGTTCACCGTAGCGACGGAATTCAATATGAGACGTCATCGACGGATTGCGTGTCATTGCCACATGTCGCCTCACTGCGCATGTCATGTCAGTCTGAGCCAAGAGTACCTGTTGCTCTGCCCTGATGACTCCTCCCCACTGATCGGACTGCTGCCACGCGAGCTGCCCTTCACCGACAACGCCGCTACTGCATCAGACGCGGCAGCGACGCCACCCTCCCCCACACCCACCACATCCCTTCCTCCGACGTCGCCACTGCTCCCCTTCCGGTTCTGCACGTTTCACAAAGCACCCGCCACCGACCCCTTCAGCGCTAGCCTCTGCCCTGCCCCCCCACAAAACACTTGCCTGCTCTCATTGGCAGCTACAAAAGAAAGGAAACGGAGAACTTGTGAGGTTTGTGTCTATGTTTTTTGAGTGCCACTTATGGCGATGGAATGGAGTGGGCACGTTGGGGGGGTTGAGCTGCCCCCTCACCTGTGGAGCGGGGGTCACCACCGCAGTAGGGCTCGCAGCGGTGTGACCATCATCAGCTGCACTTATTGTGGAGGGCGGACTTTCGCTCTGGCGACCATCCAGTTTGTGGGGTTTGTATGATTTAAGCTGCTCGACGACAGGCAGTGCCATTGCCTCATCAGTCGCCGACCACCTTAAGTCGAGTCGAGTCACGCCGAAAAGAAGGTAGAAAGGAGGGGGGGGGGTCGTACCCGAGGCGGCGGCGGTGGCGGCGGTGGCACGAAGTAGATGGGGGCGAGGGCAGCGAAGGGGAGCTGTTGTTGTCCGAAGTGAATAGGCGAGGCAGGCGGAACGAAACAGGGTGCCGGAGGAGGAGGAGGAGGGGGAGGGGGAACGGCCGCTGCTACGACGTCGACTTGCCAGGGCTGCAGAGGGACTGCTGCTACGGCGGTGGGTGTTGGGGTGCAGACTCCGTTGCTCGGGGTGAAAGGGACTGCGGCGGTGGTGCGAGCGAGGAGGGAGGTGTAGAAGGGGGAGATAAGCGGAGTAAGTTAGCGAGTACAATGAGACTCGAAATGCGGTTGCGTGACGGCCCGGAGGTCGTGCAGGTTGGGAGTGGACGACAAACGAGAGGGTTGGGTTAAGGGGGGTGAGCGGGGAAGGAGGCGGTGGCACCGTTGTCGAAGGTCGTCATCAAATTCATTTGCTCGCCGAGTCCGTTTGTGCTAAGCACTGGTTTCGTGTGCGGGTGGGGCGGCGGTGCTGCTCCGACGACCTGCTCGGACGAAACGTGGGATTACACGCGAGGGCGAATCAGACGAGAGAGCGAGGCGAGGTGAAAATACACACCCGCGTCAGCTAGGGGGACTTGCGTTTGTTAACGGCTGGCGGGGGTTGCTCCAAGTAAGGAGAGCTTTCGCCTGGTTGCGATCCGTTTTGGACGGTGAAGCGACAGACCGGCGTCAGTGCTTCGTCACACTGAACTGTCAGTATAAGTACCGGGTTTTCATAATTTATTGGTGGTTGCCTTCTCAGAGGAAACGAAAACATTTACATTAAACCCCATTAGGGAGTGCTGCAGTAGAAATTCTTCGGCACAGGGAACATGCAGTGGGTTTGCAGAAACATGGGAGGTGGGGTGCTTGAGTCGAGGATTCGAGGGCGTGAGGATATGCATAACTTCGGAGGCAAACTTGGAGTCGAGGGCGGTTCTTAAGTGCCTTCGCTTGCCTGAGGGGTGCCGACACTTCGCCCCCCGCTCTGCTGTGCCGACATGCTGATTGAGGTGACTTGATAGCACGACGACAGGCGGTAAT
Organism: Tetraselmis chui; assembly: GCA_026401115.1. Classification (NCBI taxonomy): domain Eukaryota; kingdom Viridiplantae; phylum Chlorophyta; class Chlorodendrophyceae; order Chlorodendrales; family Chlorodendraceae; genus Tetraselmis; species Tetraselmis chui. The sequence goes on from JAPMLY010001238.1 coordinate 38,820, forward strand.
CAGCTGGTCGTGGTGGTTAGTAGCGCAGGACATCTACGCGCGTGATGTAGTTGAGGCAGGCAGGCAGGCAGCCGTAAAGGGTTCACATTGTACGCACGAACACCAGGAGGCCGGGAGGAAGCAGTTGGAGAGGTACAGTTGGCGCCGGGTCTGCTTTGCTGTGGCCCGCACCTCACCGCCCGAATAAAATAATAAGAAGCCGTGCGGAACCAGCGAATGGCGGAATATTTGCTGTTCCGCCAGTGGGAAAAAGATTTTTTTTACAAGAAAATCAGCGGAGGCCAACAAGCAAAAAGAAGAAAAGAGGAAAACACCTATACAAAGCCGATATTCACATTAGACATGCGGTACACGGCTCGCGAGCCCTGTACCGAAAATATCAAAAATACAGGTATTCACATTACGGTACACGGCTCGCCGAGCCGTGTACCGGCCAAATAGGAACACGGCTTGAGCAAATAGGAACACGGCCTGAGCCTCAAGCCGTGTTCCTCTTCGCCAGAGCCGTGTACCGGGCGGAGGAGGTACACGGCTCGAGAAACTAGTACATTATACAGTATATCCCGTTCCTCGCGTCGCGCGGGGCTATATTCCCCCCTGTAGCGGCAGTATAATCGCTACGCAGTATCGCTACGCAGAATCCCACCACCTATAGCCCCGTCTAGCATCGCTAGCACAGTCCGCCCGTTATACCTCGGAGAAAACGTTCCGAAGAGGGTGGCGCGCAAGCCGGAAGCTGGCACTGGACAGAGGCGGATAAATAAGTTACGTCAAAGTGGCTGGACGTCAAGGCGGAAGTTGCGGGCGTGATCTTTTGAGGTACCCGCCCGCCTTGCCCACCTGCCCGACTTGTCACAACCCGACTCGCGAACTTTTGTATATGACTCTACCCCACCCGCTTAGGTTGCTGGCGAGTTCTTGGACGGTGAAGGGAACCCCCTTTCTACTTTGGTCGGGAGCAAGTGGTCAACAGGTGGTCGGGAGGGCGTGACGGTAGCGGAGAGCGCTTGGGATGCACTTGGCCGGGCAAGTTCCCGGTACCACCAATCCGGCCCGCGGGAACGGAGACTACCTTCGAGGAGCGCGGGATTAAAAAAAAAACACGCTGCAGGACGGAGACGGCTCTAGTAGGAGGGAGTTCCGGCGAGTGGGCGCGTAGGCGATTTTCGCAAGCGTCTAATACAAAAATAGCGGTTGCTGTGAGGGGGTAGAGCTTGAGTGTACGCCACCGCAAAGACACAACAGGATCACCAAACTTAAGCTGTAAATAACTGTGACGTTATACTTATGTTTGGGAAGCTGATGCAACACACACACACAACACACACACACACACACACACACACACACACACACACACACACACACACACACACACACACACACGCGTGCGCGCACAGGCATACTTCTTCTACTTGTGCAGCTGCTGTTTTTCTTCATAAGTTTATGCTTCTACTTCAACATGTGTCATAGTTGCTGTTGTTGTTGCTGTTATTGATGCACACAGAGACACACACACACACACATAGCGAGCGAGAGAAAGAGAGAGTTGCATGCACACACACACACACACACACACACCTTGAGAGAAAGAGAGAGAGCCATACACACACACACAGGCACACATGCACAAATACACACACAGCGAGAGAGAGAAAGAGAGACAGAGAGAGAGAGAGAGAGAGTTCCATGCACACACACACACACACACACACACACGCGCAGAGACGCACACACACAGGCACACTTGTTTTACTTGTGTAGCTATCGTTTTTATTTACTATTTTATGCTTCTACTTCAACATCTATTATTGCTGCTGCTGTTGCTATTGTTGCTGCTGTTGATGCACACATGCACACATGCGCGCGCGCACACACACACACACACACACACAAATACACACACAGCGAGCGAGAGAAAGAGAGAGTTACATGCACACACACACACACACACCTTGAGAGAAAGAGAGAGCCACACACACACACACACACACACACACACACACACACACACACACACACACACACACACAGGCACACATGCACAAATACACACACAGCGAGAGAGAAAGAGAGACAGAGAGAGAGTTCCATGCACACACACACCCACACAGACACGTAGAGACGCACACACACAGGCACACTTGTTTTACTTGTGTAGCTATCGTTTTTATTTACTATTTTATGCTTCTACTTCAACATCTATTATTGTTGCTGTTGTTGCTGCTGTTGATGCACACAGAGACATACACCCCCCCCCAGCCACACACAAAAACACACACGCTATCGGGCTCTCGCAACAACGGTGCCTGATGAGCTGGCAATACGTAGGCGCGCTCGTGCACGGGCAAACGACTGTTTCGAATGCACAGTTCGCGCAGAAAGAATGGTTACTTGTAAGTTGTTAAGCACGGCTAGACGGCAGTCTATTTCGGGTCCGACGGGTTACGCGGTTGTACGCCGGAAGACGCAACACGCATCCACTTATATATCTATGTGGGTCTGACCGTGTGACTTTACTATGTGTGCGGGAGAGTGCGTGCGCGTATGTGCTGTGACCTTATGCGAGCGTGTTTGTTTGTGATCGCGTGTGTGACCGGGTGCGTATGTATGCGTGCGTCTGTGTGTGTGTGTGGCCGTGCGTGTGTGTTTACTTGCACCAGTACGCTGAGGTTGCGCTCCCGGCGGAGGGGTCCGTACCCATCACCACTTCTGGCGCGGGCGGAACGGCATTCACGAGTGCCGCCAAGCCGAAAATCAAGGCCACGACCCATACAAGGGTGATGCGCCTCGGATCCAGCATCGTGGAACGGGCGCGGGTGCGGTAAGGTGTTGGTGAGAGAGTATGTGCTGGCGGGATGACTGCGCAGAAAAGGCCGTAGGATAATAAGCCCGATACAAAGCCCGTATGTACTGCGGTCCGAGCCGTGTACCGGCCTTATGTGAATATAAGAAAGCGCGAGGAACACGGCTCGTGTTTTTTTGTCCCGCGAGCCGTGTACCGGCCGAGCCGTGTTCCTTCGAGCCGTGTACTTTTTTCTAATGTGAATATCCGCTTAAGCCCGGGGAACATGAGGGCATGCCACAGCATCGGCACTGCCCTCTTGCAAAGCGTAGATAGGACCCAAAGTACCATCACATGACGAGCAGCAGAAAGACGTGGGACGAAAATATCCGCAGTTCGCGGTGGGAAAGTGTCAGATGACATACACTCCTCCACAAGAGTCCGGACAAGATTTCGTACCCTCGCAAGTGAAAAATATAATCATTCGTCGAATATTTTACTAGGCGCCTTTCGCAAACGTAGGCGCAATAGTAGGCGCCTTTCGCAAACGTAGGACGAGACGTAGGACGGGATGAAACGCTAACCTGTACAAAAACGTACAGAAGCAATTTCGGCCTACGTACTTCTACTTTCCCATCCGTACCATTCCGTCCTACGCCTCAGTCGCAGGACAGGATGAAATCGGCCAAAATCGGCTATCTGGTCCTACGGGCGTAGGACAGAAACTAGTACATTAAGTATTAGCTTCCTGAGCCTTCCGTTAGAACCTCCGCCCGCAAGATGCTCGCTCGAGTTTCCTGTTAGAGGTCATCGCGCGAGCTGTCCCTTGGGTGTCGAAAGCCAAAGCTAGCACAACGGCAGACTCGCCTACTTTCGGGATGCTCGGCAGGCTTGGGAATCTTCCTAGCAAACAGTGAAAAGGGACTCGATACATGTCGGCGGGAAACTCTGGAGGGATCATGTGTTGCTCGGTAAGCGAAACGCTTGACTCCGCCTCCCTGACATCCTTGCCATGTGTAAACCGGACATAACCCAATTCGTAGATGCATTCTCGACTTCATCAAGTGGGTCCGTTGGTTTCTAGCACGACAACGACGTGAGCAATGCGGCTCGGAAGAATCCCTTCATGCGTTTGGCTTCGCGCTTTTGAAGCAGCGACCCGACTGTCCGCCTACTCCATAGAGGCTGAACTTGCAACCACGATGCAACTATTGGATAATATCACGACTGTAGGAGGATGAGACTCGGGCTCGAGTCCCTGCGACGTGTTGTGACGAAGAACCAAAACTGCCCTTCTCCGGCCGCCATCACGCGTGCGCGACTTGCTGTGGCCTATACAGGTACCCGTGAGCGTTTTAATCTCGTCCTACATCCAAATCTCGTCCTACAGGTGCGAAATACATGTATTTTGGCAGCGTGGGACGGGATGAAATTTAACGGCTTTAGTACGTTTTGGTACAGGTTAGCGGAATTTCATCTCGTCCTACATTTCGTCCTGCGTTTGCGAAAGGCGCGTACTGGCAGCAAATCATATGAAATCCTTTGACGAGGCAATGCTGTGATGACGCCCAAATGGATTATTGCGCCGACAAATGCGGGCGGGGGCGAGTTCGAGGACTACCGGGCTTGTGTACCGGGCTTGGGCTTATCGCGCCCGCACCCGTGCGACACGCTCTTTCGAACAGTCGCCGTGCCGGTTAGACGAAAAGAGTGACGGGCTCAAAACGCCGCAATATGAATGATTGTGCGACGGTCGGGCAAATATGATGCATAGGCGACGGAGGGGAAGTGCTGGGCATGCCGCGTGGGGGAAACGCACGAAATCGAGTATACTGACTAACCAGCGTAGCAATGCGCACAACCCAAGCAAGGGCAATATCCGTTCGGCCAAAGTGATCAAGCCGTTCAAGCGATCATATTTTACGGAAATGATGGGCCTAAATTGCTTTGAAATAGGTAGTGCACGACGCGCCTTTTCAAGCGCATCCAAAGCATAAAATCTCGGGCTGAGAAACCCACAAGTCGAGTTCATGTGAATTGTTATTTTTTCCGATATATTCGCTCAAAGCTGAGCCAAGCAATACCCGTCGAATTCGGCGCACCTCACAAGGCAATTTGCGCGGGGTTTATCGATTTTTGTTCACCAATTTTTCATTCCTATTGATTTACAAGCCCAATCCCCGACGTGTGCCACGCGTGGCGGGTGTTGTTGATACAAGCACGTACCCAAGCTTTCCATACACCGCCGAACGTCAACGTCATGCGTCCCAAACGGCCAAGTTGGACCTCGCCCCTCGCCAAAGCCAATCGCCCTTGCCCATTTATTATAGCGTGCATTGTTTACCCTGCAGCATGTGGGTTTTTACTCGCTTGTTTTGGGTTTTTACTCGCTTGTTTTCAAGAAACATCACCCGTGCATGCGGCGTGAACTCCCATGCTCCATTCACACACCCGCAAACCAAACCTCGCGCATTGAACACGGCATACACGCCTCCAAAACCCTCCAACAAGTCCAAGAAATTAGAGTTGAGTGGCTAGGTATGAGCGCTTGAGCACTGCATGAGCGTGGCGCTTATAACGACGTGTGTAGTTTAGACAATTTCCTGCGAATATATGGGCTTATTTCGACAAACTCCACCGACGACACCCGCTTTAAGCTAATGTCTAACCATACCGAATGACGGCTAACTGCTTGCTTCCCGCTTCTACTACACTTGGGTGGTACCTGGGTGTCCGGACTAATGCATGTGCGGACTTTTGTGAAGGAATGTATACAGACAGCATTTTGAATCGACTATTGTTGTCGCCATTAAACACGCGTTCCAATTCACGATAAAAACTTCGAAGTGGGCTACAATGAAACACAAAAGTCAAAGGAAACTCCGCGTGAAATTATAGGCAAGTGAAAAAGGCGAGAGAGGGAAAGAGTGACGGTCACACAAAACGGACACAACGACAAAGCAACCTGGAGGAAGTGAATTGAATACATGCATGGACCGAGCAAAGAAGTACTGCGTCAATGCTGTGAGTAGTTCCACGCAGTGGCGTTAAAAGCATGCGGACGTTGCCGATTATTAAGTGCTCCATGTGCTTCGATAATAGGAACATTGGAACTCACATGATGCGTTGGCTTTGGCGAAGACGCTTGCAACTATCCGGCTATCTCAAAAGCATGAGAGGAAGTAAGTGGCAGCTCAGAGTATGTATCCCAAGACAATAGGAAGCGCCGGCTTCGTAATTTATGGCGGCATACATTGTTGGCAAAATGTACATTTTTTTTATTGCACATACATATATATTATTTGCGTTTGTACACTCCTCCACAAAGTCCGGGCAAGATTTCGCACCTTCGCAAGTAAAAGATGTAATAATGCGTCGATTTCATTGACAAATCTCCTGAAACCCTAGGCAATGCTTTGGCGCCCAAGATGGAATACGCCGACAACTACGGGGGATAATCCTCTCTATTGCTGATTGGCTTATCATCTTATAGTGCTGAGTCACAGCCGTACTATCACGATGCTACTTGACCAACATTGCTGTGTAGCAACTTGATTACCACACAAACTATGTCGCGCAACGCTCCCCCTTGCTACGCAGGCAATCCCATGATGACATTGCACAACTTGACGTGCCTTGCACTCACTAATGGCTTGGTTAGCACATTAGCAAGCATGTTCTCCGTCGCACAATATGGCACCTCGATGCCTATGCTCTCCACCTTCTCCCGACAGAAGTGGTACCTCACGTCCATGTGCTTGCTGCGTCCGGTCGTCATGCTATTCTTGCTTAGTGCAATACAACTCTGATTGTCCTCGTGAATTGTGATGGGAGACCCGGAGTCTTGGTGAGACTCGTGGAGCAATTGCTTAAAAAACATCGCCTCCTGAGTGGCCGCAGTAGGCGCCTTATACTCTGGCTCCGCTGTCGACAGCGCCACAGTTTGTTGCCGCTGACTTTTCCAACTCACCGCTGCACCGTTGAGCATGAACACATACCCCGTGCGAGAGCGCCGCTCGCCAATGTCACTCGCGTAGTCAGAATCTGACCATCCTACCACCTTTGATGAAGGTGCACCACCGTAAATCAACACCGAATCTGCGGCCACCTTGAGGTAGCGGAGCACCCTCTTGGCTTGCTATCAATGTGACTGAGAGGAGTCGGACATGTACCTGCTAAGGTGGCTAAAAGCCATGGTGATGTCGGGCCGTGTGCTTACGGAAGCGTACAACAAGCTACCGATCAAGCTTTGGTACGACACTAGACCGGGAGGCAACCTTGATGTCGACGTCTCCACACAACTCCTCAAAGCATCGACCGCCATAGGTGAGCCCACTGGCTTGCAGCCCATCATGTTGAAGCGCTCCAACATATCTAAGACGTATTGCTGTTGTCCGATCTTGATGGTGCGGCTGCCACGATCACGCTCGACTGTCAGGCCAAGCAACCAAGACACTGTACCGAGGTCTTGCACGTTGAACCTTTCGCCGAAAGCCGACTTGAACCCAACGATGAAGCTACCCGCTAGTACGACGATGATGCTGTCGTCCACGTACAACGCCAAGACATAAAGCTCACCCTCCTTGATGAAGACGTAAATGCCGGGATCCACCTTGGATTGGGTAAAGCCATACTCCTCTAGCCATGTTGTGATGGTCTTATTCCAGTTCCTAGGAGCTTGCTTGAGGCCGTATAATGATTTTTTCAACAAGCACACTCGCTCCTCTCCATTGATGTCGAAGTGACGGAATCCTTCCGGCTGCCTCATGTAGATTTCCTCCTCGATATCGGCCTCCAACAATGCCGTCACCACATCAAGCTGCTCCACCTCCCAATCATTATAAGCAGATAGCGCGAGCAACGTTCGAATAGAAATCACCCTCACTGTGGGAGCGAAGGTCTCGTGGTAGTCCACACCCTTCTCCTGAGAAAACCCGCGAGCCACAAGCCTTGCTTTGTACCTCGTTATCTGTCCATTGGCATCGCGCTTGAGCTTGAACACCCACTTGGAATCTACGAGTTTGCGACCGGCAGGACAAGGGACCAATGTCTAGGTTTTCCGAGATACAAGTGAGTCGTACTCGCTTTTGATAGCTGCCTCCCACTCCCCCGATTGGAGACTCCTCAGCGCTTGCTTGTATGACACCGGCTCTTGATCAGTCGGGTTGCTGGCTGACTTAATAGCCGCGGTACTTCCCGTAGTCCATCCATCTCCCGAAGCGCCCGCTGAACGGAGATTATACCTTGGACTGGGTACGTATTGCTGTGGTGCGGCAGTGGATAGAAGATTATACCTTGGCCGTGGAGTCTCCCCCGAATGCATGTCCCGTTCATCTTCCATCGACCCGGAATGCTGTAGCGACTCCCGTAGCGGCGACTCCCCCGAAGGTGTATCCCGTTCTTCGCTACATATGGTGCGCGGGATGTTGTCCTCTTCATCATCAGTGCGTTGCTCCGCTTTGCTCTCCCCCATGGAGAGGACTGCAGCCTCATCAAACGCCACGTTACGGCTGCTCACTACCCGACGAGTAGCAGGTTTGTACAGCAACCACGCCGGTGATTCGAAAGCGCAGCCCACAAAGACACCCTTCCACGCGCGATCGTCAAGTTTGCGGCGTTGAGACTTGTCAACGTGGACATAGGCCGGACAGCCGAAGACCCGCATGGAGCTCAAACCAGCTCGTCTACCGGTCGCCAAGGTGAAAGGTACACCGCCGGCTCCGCTACTATGCACACGATTGCGGACATGCACCGCAGCGGCCATCGCTAGAGCCCAATACGATTTAGGCAGCGCGGCTTGCCGGATCATTGACTGCGCCATCGGGACCAACGTCCCCCACTGCCGCTCAATCCGGCCATGTTGCCAATGCGCGTAAGGGGCAGTGATCTCCACAGCGATGCTGAACTCATCCAAGAGGTTTCGGAAGGCAGCACCTAAGAACACCGTGTCATTGTCCACCCGAAGACGACGAGCCGTGTGCCTAAGAACGGATGGTAGTCAACTTGCGACGGAGCGAGGCGGGAGCCTCATCCTTGGAGCGGACCGCATCATGCAGCACGAAACGGCTCCGGAAATCAACCGCACACAAGCTGTACCGCCGTCTTCCTAAGGATGGAACACTCATAGGCCCGTAGAAGTCTAAGCCGAGGACCTCAAAGACACCAACGTTCCGGTCAGCCGGCTCACGAGAAATACGGCGGACGTGCGACTTACACACAGCACACGTCTCACAGAAGCCCAACTTCTCCGACGCAGAAAACGCCACACCCTCCACCTGAGTGGCCAAGAGCCCGTCCAATTGCGACTCGCCAAGGTGACCGAGTCGGGAATGCCACAACCGTTTTTCCAATGGCGCAGTGGCGACCTAAGCGGTAGGATTCGACGAGGCAACCCGCGCCGGCAACCACACCAACAAATGCGCGCGCTCCAACGGAACCACCACGCCACCACCATGACCGGCATGAAGACCATCTCTTCCACCCCCGCCTCGGTCTGTCACTCCACCCACTCCCCCACAGCCTGCTCTATATGCCACGACCTCCTCCACGCAATCTCCACTTCCACATGTTGCACGTGCCCGCACTTTGCCGCCCACTGACCCACTCCCACTGCCGCCACGCTCAGGGGCCCGACACATGGCAATGCGACAGGTGCGAACGCGGCCAACAACACGACCTTATCCGCCTACACGAGGTCTAGTGGGCCCCCTGCCTACAACTCCACGACACCATCAGTGAGACCCCCTCCGGCCCTACCGCCCTCACCGCATTCAACTCAGGATTCGTCCCCTCCACAACACCTACCCTACCTGACCCAAGCCCGACCCCATGGACGCACCCCTTAATCACATTCAGCCACGACCCCATAAACCCAAACCTCGACATGCTCCCCACCGGCACATTCACCATACACACCCACCCCACCCTACATGACACCACCATCTTGTGCACCCCAGACGGCCGCACAGTCACAACCCTCTCCGGCCCCCGCATCCGTCACCTATTCCAACTCTGCCGCCCCGACCTCACACACCGCTCGTTCGAATACGAGGTCTACCAACTCATCACTCGCCTCGGCTCCCGCTCGGAAATAAACTCACCCACACCCGCCACCACCACACGCAACAGATGGGCCACTCGTGAGGACTTACTCCACAGTACTTCATAACACATTCCACCTCCAAACATAACTTTACTCGGACCCCCTCAACAAATCCCTCCACTCTCGCACCTACTATACCCCGAAGACGTAGTCTTCTCATCCACCGGCAGCAACGCACCACACACATGGCAAGGCACTTTCATAGCCAACCCGGAGTACGACCACGAATGCTTGCGCCATGCCATGGAATATGCGGTCACCAACGCTCACTCCACAGCCTCACGCACACCCAGCACCACCATCCTCATCCTCCCCCGATGGGAGCACACACCTTATCGACATTCCAAATACATCAACTCTCCATACACTCACCACCTTTACACCCTTCCCATTGACGCGAACATCTTCCTACCCCCCGACCAACACACAGGCAGCCCCACCCCCACTCCATTCGGCACACGCTGCATGGTCGTCATCTATCTTATTGCAAACCCCTCGCACTTTCCGCCTTACCCTCAAGCACAGCCATGGCCGCCCTCCACAACACACTCGAGTCCATCTACAATACACACCTCCCCATCCCCACCATCACCACCCCTTCCCCGCACCTCTTCGACACTTGATCACCTCACTCAGCATGCATCTACCATCTCCCCCTAACTCCACTCACCCCATTACATACCCCCTCCCGGAACGCACGACGCTAACGTACCTACCCACCATACGAGAACTTCCTTGGAATTGGCGGGACTTCGTATACACATATGGCTCCAACAAGGGCGGCCCCTCCCCCCTTGGAGCGGCCGCCACCCACCTCGCCTCGGACACCCGCATCAAAATTATGGTGACCTCCACCCCTCCCTCACACATCATCAATCGCGCGGAACTAGCGGGCATCGACATAGTTCTCCAACTCGGCCATACCGCCTTTTTACAGACAATGCTTGCTCCCTCCGCCTCATATAAGGCTATATGAACTGCCCATCTGCCTACGGCCACAACATTCACCGACACACGCTACTCTCCATCACACACACCCTCAAAACCCGCTGCGACTCAGGCATCCGCACACACCTCGGCAAATCCAAAGCACACAACCACTCAATAGGCAACGACCTCGCCGACGCCCTTTCTAATCAAGCCGCAGACGGCCACCCACCCGACACAACATACACCACAGGTTCAAACGTGTCCATAAGCCACTGGACTTGGCCATACACATTCATACCACAAACCCTAGAGGAACCCATACCCTACAGAATCACCAACCTCAAAACAGACGCACACACCTACAACACCAAACACACACCCATCTCAAAAACCACCAAACACGGTGCCCTCCTCGCCTGCGCCGCGGAGGACGGCGCCGACTTCACATTTCACAAAAGAAACACCACACTCACCAACATCTAATTCACTCACAAGCAAGAATTAATGTGGGGCGTTCACAACACCCGCCTCCTCACACACAACCCCACCTTGCGTTGCCCCTTGTGTGGCCAATTCACCAACAACGGCCACATGGCCGGTAACTGCTCTTCCATGTCTGGGCTAAGACAGGACCGCCACAACAGCGCACTACAACTCCTCCTCTCCCTCATGGAACGCCGCAACGGAGGCCGATGGGAGACCAACACCGCTGACTTCGGTAACAAGCCCATCAAATCATTCGCATCCCCCACACTATCCCCCACCCCTCTTGCCATCTCCCTCACCCCACCCACATGCCCACCCGCCGTGTTGGTGCTAACGAAGGCCTCTCACCCGATTCCCTAACCTCGTGCCATGCCATCCTCCCCACCGAGATTCCCCCCCCCGCGCTGCGACCCCCGGCACACAGACATGACTTTATCCGACTCCTCGAACCTCGATACGTCGGACACACAAACGGTCGCCATCGATACTTATCGATTAAAAAAATTCAATAGGGGAATGGAAGTACGAACTGCACGGACCACAACCTCTCCCAAACCGCTCAATTGATTCGCGCCAAACATACCCCCCTCGCTAATCCCATCCGCCAACTTTGACCATGTACTGAAGTCGACGTCCTTCCCATCGTCATGAGCCGCACGGGTACACCGCGCTTATCCACCATCATAAGTCTCACCTCTCTTCCTACCCTCCGGACAGACCCCCCCGACAAAACCCTTCTCGAAAGCACGCCTCGTCACATCACGTATCTTCGCACAACCACTCGCCGCGCCTCCACACACCGCACCTACGCACGCCCCAAACTGCACGCCGCCACCACCATGCACCGCACACTCCCCGGGGGGGGGGGGGGGGGGGGGGGGGGGGGGGGGGGGGGGGGGGGGGGGGGGGGAGTAATACCCCCCAACACGCTTTGGAGAGGTTGGACTTAGGCGGTTGACGGTATTGCCTTGATATGTAAGTTTCCAGGATGGTACTGTTGGGAGGGCCTAGAGACAGCAACCGGCGCATACGGTGCATGCTATGAACCGGCGCATACGGTAAATCTTGTAAACAATTTCAATTTCAATTTCTATTTGCATAGGCGACGGAGGGAGGAGGTGTTGGGCAGGCCGCTGTGGGGGAAGCGCACGAAATCGCGTATGTAGACTTATCGCCGATATGCGCACAACCCCATGGCAAGCCGCTTTCGGCCACAACGTTCAAAGATGATTTCGCGGATTGTGGCAAAGTTCATCTAAGAACCGGCCTTAAAATGTGTATTGGTAAGAGACAAGCATAGAGGGAAACCCAAACTACCCGGCACTTACGTGTAGCCCTAACCCCTCACGCTACCCCCAAGTCACTATATTACCCCCGTCCTATACAGAGCGAAAAACCACGCGTGCCGCGTGGTCATGTACGTTTTATGTACGTGATGTTACAATTTTCACGTAGAAGTACGCCACGCGACCACGCGTGCCTTGCGTGACACGGAACGGACTGTCACGGGCACGCAGAGGCCGTGTGTCAGGCACGCGTGGTCTTTGCGTGCCCGCGTGGTCCGTGTGGCCCGGGATATAGTGAATCCTTCGTCACCCAACCCCATGCCTCACCGCCACAACCACCATGATTTCTTGAAAATTACCGCAAGATAATCTTTAAAATGTACCTAGCTTCCCCTCTTTCACCCGTCGGTCGCCGATTTGGGGTCGGACGGAAGTGATCGGTTGCCCGCGCGGCGGCGCCCGCCGCTACCGTGCGGGCCACCGGCCGGCGCATACTCCCGACGCGATCTTTGGGAATTTTGCCTAGGTTAACGGAAAATAATAAAAAAATTGCACAATGTGTGCTTCTAGGGGGTGCATGGGTAGTTCGTTGGTGAATAATATTTATGTAGTCGCTTGTTGAAACTCATATAGTAGAGCGTGTACGTGCGGTGGGATGGCGCGCTCCCGTCGTTGAATTGGCCGGTGCGCGCGAAGCAAGACAAGGTGCGGGTATATATGGTTAGAGGCAAACGGTGGCGCTACTAAAATGCTAGCGATAATGGTAGGATTCTTTCGCCATCGCGTGCCTCCGAGCCATCATGGCATACTAGCTAGTCGCTAGCGGTAGTTGCGCTGCTAGGTCAGGTCAACATCATAGGCGACCACGCGTGTTCGTGCCGCCGTGCCCACTTTGTCGTATAGGACGGCAAAATCGACACATTAGAAAGTGTACTAGCACGACAAGAAACGTACAAAAGTGACCACGCGGCACGCGTGGTTTTCCGCTCTGTATAGGACGGCCCTTAACATATTCGAAACCCGTGGATAGCTGAGGGGTATATTACCATCCCCGGATTCGAACCCGCGTCACTAATGAGCATGAGAAGTATCGCTTAGAATGAAACAACTTATAACAGCTCATCTTTCGCGGATGGTTACGCGGATGGCGGTCAAGTTCACCTAAAAACCGGCCTTGAACTACATACATCTAAGAGACAAGCAGGGTTTACACGATCATAACTTACTTAAATATGGTTAAAACTTTCTAAATCAGGTACCGTTGGACGCGTCTTTTCAATTAACGTCGAATTCATTTACTCCAGAGTTCAAACACGTTTTCTGTGAATTAGTTAATTTTCGCATTTTTCCGGCAAAGCTGAGCCGCAGTGCCAAGCATTCATGCAACACCCGTCGAATTCGGCTCACCTCATGAGGCGGTTTGTGCGGGGTTTGTCGATAAATGTTAACGACTTCTTCATTCCCATTGATTTCCGAGCCTAATTCCCGACGCGTACCACGCGTGGGGCGGGTGTGGTTGGCACAAGCACATATCCAAGCATTCCAAACACCGCGGTCAACGTGATGCGTCCCTAACGGCCAGGTTGGAACTCGCCCCTCCCTTAACCCAATCGCCCTCGCATATTTAGAGCGTGCAGTGTTTATCCAAACCTGCGTCATGTGCGTTTTTGCTCGCTTGCTTTCCGAAACCATAACCCGTGCCGGTGGAACTTCCGTGCTCTATTCACACACCCGAAAACTAAGCCTCGCGCGTTGAACACGGCACCCACGTCTCCAAACCCCTCCCAAAATCCCCCAAAATACGGTTATGTGGAACACGGAGTGACATGCAGCTTGGTATGAGCGCTTGAGCAATGCCCAAGCATGGCGCTCAGAACGACGTGTGTAGCTCAGACAATTTCATGGGAATTTATGGGCTTTATTCGACAAACGCCGCTGACTACAACACGCGCTTTAAGCTGAGGTATAACCACCCCGGACGACGGCTTACTGCTTGCTTCCCGGCTCTCATACAATTGGGTGGTACTCTTGTTTTGTTTTTCTTGACGTGGTGACGGGGGCACGCGTTCTTTACTACTAGCTTGCGTTTAACATAATGCATGTCCGGATTTTTGTGGAGGAGTGTATTAAGGCTAGTAGGGAAAAAGCGAAATTTGTCGATGATACTCGCAGCGATACATATCCTACAACGTCGATGTTGATGGTCATACATTACCACCGGCGGCGCAGTGGCATCGGCCTCAGAGGAGGTGCGCTCATAGCATGCCCATCGGCACTCACCCCCACCTCCTCGCGGTGCGTGGGCGCTAGTAACAATGTAGCCATACCATGCCTCGCACGGTTGACAGCTAGGCGGGGTGAGCCGACAACTGTTGTCCGTATTATCGGAAGCTATCTGGAAGGTCCGTTACGGACTGCGGAGCGAGGAATATTCAAAAATGTTTTTGTACGCAACGATCTCGAGCTTATGCCATCATCCGGCGTGGAAGCTCACTTTCAACACCCTAAGCAGAAAAGTTCGATCGGAGGAGTAGCATGTTCAGGTGGAGGCGATCCTATCGGATTAGCAACTGCCGACAGACCCCGTTCGGCAGTTTTGGAAATTTGTCCGTACCATGCGTATTGTCGGATCTAGCCATCTTGCCCGTACCCCTCGCCCCCTCGTATTTCCACCAACCTCTAGGGAGGGCGCCCCATATCGCGCCATCGGAGGGAGCGTGCCTGAATTTGCGGGAGCATGCATACCAAACTAGTATGCCGTTATAGACGCGCGAGAGGGGGGGGGGGGAGGGGTGAAGACATTGATTATGCGACACAAGTACGCGGGCATCATGCAAGAA
Source organism: Tetraselmis chui (assembly GCA_026401115.1). NCBI lineage: Eukaryota > Viridiplantae > Chlorophyta > Chlorodendrophyceae > Chlorodendrales > Chlorodendraceae > Tetraselmis > Tetraselmis chui. Next base: position 54,249 of record JAPMLY010001238.1, read on the forward strand.
CAACCGGGCGAAGACTGTGCAACGGCGCTTTCGCACTAGCGCTAGCTTTTTGTGGAAGGTGGGGGTTCACCTTGGGCCGTCACACACCTACATACCAAGATTAGACTCACCGGGTTTCGAACCCGCGACCTTTCGCGTACTAGGCGTGCGCTTTACCGGCGCACCGGAAAAGAATGGATGTCAATTAGTGGCTTCTCACCACTAAGTTCTAATCACGACATTACCCCCCCCCCCCCCCGTACTCTCCCAAGACCGCAGTTCGGCTCCGAAACCAATGTGGAAAGTGGGGTTTCACCTTGGGCCGTCACACGCCTACATACCAAGATCGGACTAACCGGCGCACCGGAAAAGAACGGATGTCAATTAGTGGCTTCTCACCACTAAGTTTTTATCACGACATTTTCATGTCTAGCTGTCTAGCCCCCCCCCCCCCCCTTGTCCTTCAAGTCACGGGAGACTTTGGAATGACGGAATGTCACGCCGGGAGGTAGGAGCTACGAAGACCTTGGACGAGGTGATCTAGCCGGCGGCGGGATGGACGAGCGACCGTACGTGCTAGAGAAAAATCGCATGCCTTTCGTGTCTTCTCTCCGCCATAAACGGAGTCGCACGGGAGCTGGATAAGGCGGGCATATCTGTTGCCTCGGCTGTGACCCGCATCGACCGACAAGCGCCTCGGAACGGTGGTAACGGGCCGCAATCGTGAAGATTTAGTAGCGATACTAGTTTCACGTTACATACAAGTTGCTCAAATATGCTTCTTTGGTTTTCATTCTTAATACTCCTATAACTGCTAGAAAGCGAGAAGGTGAATAAGGAGACCCCTCGCCTAACCATGTACGCTAAGACCTAGATGATTGTTGTAAAGAGGCTATGAGACAGCAGTCGAAAGCCCAATACTTGTTGTGAAACGTGCTATTTCATTTCATTAACATGGGATATTTTCGTAAATGTAATTGTATTACTATCGCCTATGTATCGATGGTCGATCCCCGGCTACGCCCTTGGATCCCATCCCCGCTCAATATGTATGCACGCGCGTATGTGCGGACATGGATGAAACCTCCGGGCGTAAAAGGCGAGCAACTCGCTCTCGTGCATTCCAACACATGAGCTATCATACATGGGTAGTTAGCTCAACAAAAAATGCCGCTGCTTATCCCCGAAGTACGCCAAATTCCGAGACCACATGCAATAAGAAGCGTTGTACATCAAGATGACTCCGTACCCCCTCCAATTACTTGCCAAATTATTATTTTTGAGCGCGGAAAATATGCAAAATTGGTTGTTAAAGCGACCAAGGGAAACTGGGCCACCGTGAAGGCAACATGACCGAAAAACGTTATGTCACTAGCTAGTTTCGACCGTCACATTTATCTATGACACCCATCACAGTTTTTGGGCGGTCATCAAAACTACTGCCTATTGCGGCATTATTGTGAAAATGAAAAGAAAATAAAATAATTTACAACATATATGTACCAACCCACCTCTTGCTATCGTCCTTTGTATATGACACAGTTTAAGGCCGGTTCTTAGGTGAACTTTACCACCATCCGTGAAATACGAGATTCCCGCCGTCCCGCACGCGTCACTAACGGCGATCGTAAGCTCAGAAAACTGTAGATGATAGTCTATTTTCAAAAGCCATTGTCCTTTGATCGCAAGGAAAGAAAGACACCCGCACTAAAAAGGAAAGCGAAAGATTGGAAGATACGGAAATATTGTCAATACGGGAACAAAAATAAAATACAATATACCTATATTGAACTTCACTTACAACATGTCCGGCAAATCGGACTTGCTGTTGCTGTTGTCTTTGGGCCGTCCATGAACCTGCCATCTAGTAGGACTTTATAATTGGGCTTCGACCGGGTACGTACTTTACGGCCAAGTACAATCAAGGACCAAAAAGACGACAATAGAATTTAATTGCATTCGCGGCTAAGCTATACTTGCCATAAAACTTACCACATTGCGTAAACCCAAGAACTACACATATCAAAACTCATGAGCCCAGCGCGCTCCTCAGATTTGGTCGTTGACCGAAGCGGGTACTCGACAAGAAAAGGAAAGACGTGCCACGGATTAGCGTGCAAACGCGTTATGTTGTTTCACATGATTGCGCAAAATGCGCACATTTGACCAAGTAGTGCTGAAACTTCAATTGAAAACGGCGCTTGTAGCGTTGTCACTTCCAAGCTTCGATGTACATTGACACGCTCAGACATGGAACCCTTTGCAATGCGCGTCCAATGCTTGAGTACGGGGGAGCCGTGCTTGTTGCAATTCAATGGATTTGACTTCGCTGTATTTGAACGTAGGAAGTTCTCACGCTGCATGCATATGGCGACGCCAGGAATCGATGGTGAAACATTACTGGATCACACCCCAAATTGCAGTGGGCAGCAAGCTACGAGAAAGCCAGGTCGCATGTCATTCTTAGCACTCCATATCGATCGTTCGGGCCACCCGCAGCAGCAGAAAGTCGTGCGCTGATAAGACTGGCGGGACCGGGTTGAGTGCGCTACCGTTTGTTTCTTACGCACGCGGTGGGCAAGGGCGCCAAACACGTCAAAGGCAACGTCATGCACTGTCAATGATATTCATACCTACAAAGGCGCGTGGAGGGTCTGCGCCGTCCATGGTGTATGCATTGTAGTGGAATATGGTGCTTGCCAGCAGTACACACGCAAGGGGGGCGGTATACAAATATAGGAACTCGGAGAAAATGGGGCACATCTTTTTCGGGGATATTGAAGGAAATACAATTTGAAAATTTGCAATGGAAAGCTAATAACTACAAACGCAGAAAGCAGGAATTCTGTAACTCCAAGTATAGATTATCAAAGGCGCCTATCAAACGTTGTTAGGCTGCTGAATGAAATATCTGAAAGCCCGAGCGGAAAATCTTGCCGCCGCTCCTCTATACCTATGCATTTTTTTCTAAAGTCCCCCCGTACATGACTCTCCCGACTGTTGTTCATCATGCCATTGCGGTTGTCAGACGACGCCGCCTAACCACATACCACGCCAAGTCCGGCATATCTTCATGTTTGCCAATGCGTGTCACGAGGGGGTGAGGCGGTGCCGATGGGTCTGCGCGCGTGACCCCCTCCACGGACCGCCGCCGCTGTGCCACTAGCATAGCCGCATGCGCCATAATGCATCTTTCTTACAAAACGTTCTTTATCCGCAATGGCCGGGAGAATATAGCGGGGGATTCGGAGGTTTCATTTGTCAATTGGCGTCTCACTCGCCGCGCGTAGTATGAAAAAGGCACTTGCGACCATTCGCGCGAGTGACGGAAAAATGGCAAGGGACGGGATGCTTACTGAAGAGGGAATCACCGCACGGCTATCCACGACGGCAAACAGTCCGCGCAAGACGTTGCCTGCATGTGCAACTTGCACAACGAGGAAAGCCTTCCGGCGCTACGAGGCCAACACGTTGCCGACATGCATTCATGTCGAGGTGGCAATGTGCTTATTAGCCACCTCCATATAGAGTGATGTTGTGTGTCCCAAGACCAAGTGCGCCAAATCATATACCGCAAACATATTGAAGCGTATTTCGATAGGTCGTGACAACTCGCATCTCATGATCAGCGACCCCGTATCGGCTGGAGCATGCCGCGTATCGTGGAGAATAGCGACATGTTGTATTTCATACTTGTATGGAGACAGTACTTGTTTACGGGTGTGTTTTGGACGGTATGGCTACTGCCCTTGGAGAGGTTGGGATTAGTGGTTCACGGTCTAGCCAAAGCTTATGAGTCCTAGTTTGGTATAGCACGGAGGGCCCCGAGACAGCAGCCGGTTAATTCTGGTATTGTTGTAAACAATTTCATTTCATACTCCCATCTCGAAAAGGTTATGGGCTCCCCACCCACTCACACAAGAGGAGACCGCGGCTTCCGCGTATCCGGGGCCGCGCTAGTCCTGCCTACTCCCACGTGAAAAAGAGTAGAGCGCGTGTAAAGCGCTCGGCGCCACGCTAGTAATTCATCGTCCAACCGACACCACGCCTTGCCTTCGAGTTGGCTGTCCGTGACTGTCATGCCATCTCCCACGTACAAAGGAGAAGAGTGTGTTTAAAGCGCCCGGCGCCACGCTCGTCCCACCTAGCTTTCAGCCCCAACTAACCTTCAACCTACCCGACCCGTGCTTCAATTAGTAATGTTATCATTTTTTCACGAGGTGACGCCGCAACGCTCACATGACTTAGCGAGGACCTAATCTCGCCCACGGCAAAGGGGGGGGGTCAACACGAGTAACACCCGTCTATGCTTTTGCGTGCCTACACGCTCCTGAGTCTTGACAACCCCGTTGGCTTTCCCCCTTCCTCGCCGGTCGCTCTCATGCGTCGGGTAATTCGCCTTGGTCAGTTTTTACCCGCTACATGTCATACTAGTATATTATGCAGTACATTTGGAACCGTTACCTTTCGGCAATTCGCCAGGAGCATCACGTTCCTATGAGCACATGTCGCTAAACCTAACCGGTCTAAGACACGCGCAACCAACACAACACCAACGGCCAACATGGCATCTTCCTCGACACAAGCTAGTACGACGGCAAGACTTCGGCTACCTTGAGGGGGGGTGTTATTACTAACATCCCGTTGCCTAGTGCTCATATGCAAGATAGCTATTTGTCATCCTAGTACTTAGTGTTACGCTACTAGCGGTACTCTATTCCGTGTTTGTGGCGGTCGGCAAGCCTTGCCGGTGCTTTCGTTGGCCGCCATCTCTCTCCTTCTCACTTCTCTAGTCACCACAGCCGGCCCCCTTGTGGGGTCGGCACGACTTTACGAGTAACCATCTACTTCCATCTCCAACACTTCCTTCCTTACAACCGGCGCGGTATTCAAGACCGGGGAAAATATAGGGAACATGCTAATTTTGCCCCATGGGGTTGGCGCCGGCCGCCGCTATCAGAGCAATGCCTCCCCTCTCCCCACCCCACTCAGCACCACCGACTCGACCGCTTCCGAGCCCCTTACTCGACCTTTGCACCGTTAATCTCGCTCCCCTACTCGCCCTCCTGTGGACCGACGCAACTTGGCGTCCTCGCCCGCTTCCCCGATTCGAAATCGGGCCGGAAAAGCCCGCGTCCACCTCGCCGATCCCGCTCCACTAGCTCACCCACCCTCCTTTGCGTGGAAAAAGCATCATGCTCATCTGGCTCACCATAAACTTTCCCCGCTGGTACCAAACACTCCCTGATACTGCAAGATCGCTCCCCACAAAGTTTGAAGGCCACCTTACCTCACATATCGAAGATCATGTCAATTTCCCGACCAACGACACCCCTTCCGTATAGCTCTCCGGCCCGCTCCCTACATATCCACCGGTCGCCATCGCTCCTCACAACATTGACCTCCACTCGACAACTCCCGCTAGGAAACTCCTTCCCGCCCACAACCAAAACGATAGATCGCGCTAACCCGTTGCACGCCGCGCAGTGTCCACCGACTCCACCCCACACCCGTCGAGCAGCGAGAGGAGCAATAGCAATTGGATTGCTCAAACGATGCCCTTACCCACGCAGCGTACCCCACCCCATCCGAGATAACGGGCTAACAACCCACTCCGGCCGAACAAGAAGCGCCAACTTCACAAATCAACCACCGACTACCACGTGGGCGGCTGTTGCTCGATCACCATCCCCACGTTCACGACCGGCCGCAAGGGACTACGCCGACTTCGCAGATAAGGCCCGCCGCCTCACCATCCTAGTCGTCCCAAGGCCTCGAACGACCCCCCCCCCCCCCCACTTGGCGGTCACCGGTCAACGCTCGATCACAGCGAAAGACGAGTCGGAAGTGATGAAGCTTAACAAGCTCGTTAAATTCTGTATCTCCCTTACCCTTACCCTTACCCTGCAAGACCTCCACCACACTAAAGCTAATCGCCTCTACCACCCACCGTTGGGGACTAAAGGCCCGCCCGGAAAATGTCCGCATCTGCTCTTGGCCCGACCCGGCTTCCCCCACAACCTCAACATGCCACCGCAATCCGGCCCCCTCCCACCCCCCGGGATCACCGACACAGTCTTGATCCGCATCGGCCGCCGCCCCGCTGCGCAAAACCTCCTCCAAAAACAAAACCACACCGACAACGACTCCGAGTTGCTACGTGACCCTGACGGCAGCCCCTGCGAGACCTTCATCAAGAGTGTCCCCCACCTCGATGAGGACGAGAGGGTCAGCCACCACCCTTGGCTCACGGACCCCGAGCTCCAAGGCCTCAATACCCACCAAACCCAAGACCTACTCGCCTCAGACCTCGCCCACATATGGGACGACGGCGGCGCTGAGGGAGGCCACCCATGACGCGTAAAAGGCATCTACGACGCCACCGAACAAGATTGGACAGATTACGAGAACCGCGAGAATCGCCCTACTCTAAGCCCGTGATATGTGTCCCACGACAAGCGCTACTCCATGCGCTGGAGCTTCGCGACGTTTACAAGCCGCTCATGGCCGACAACATTGCCCGCTTGAAACCAATCTCCACCCAACACACCCACTGCCGGATGGACGCCACGGTAAATTAGACAATAACCTTTCCTATCGGAGACCGCTACGCACACTTCGTAGCCTCTTGCACTACTCACCCACTTGGACGACAGTCCAACGTCTCCCCCACCGTTGACAAGACCTTTTATAAATGGGGCCTCGACTGGTGAATGATCAAAGCCAAAGAATTTGAACGCTTCGTCCTACCCCCTACCGAGGAGCTCGGCAAGGCCATCACAAACGCCAAAGCCTACGACCTAGCCACGGAATCTGGCAAGGTCCGCCTCAAGTACCTGCTGGACAAGCTCACAACCGTGGTAGTATTACATGTACCTACAACGCACTGAGTTCAACCTCAAAAGCGAAGACCCGGACTGCAACGGTTGCCTCTCCCTCGGTTCGGATGACTCTACATTCACCGACAACCGCAAACTAGTGCTCAGCCTGCTACCCCCCTCTCTCTCTCCTCTATGCCACCTCCCTCAAGAAAGTTACAGCGGCTCATCTGAAGCCGGGCCATGACAACCCCCTCTTCCTACATGTGTACCGTCCCCCTAAGCCTACGCCGGAGGAAAGCGAAATTGTCCCCAAGAAACACACCACATCCGAGATCAACCGCACGGAACCGGCCAACCAAGAAGATAAAGACGCGACTTGGGCCTCCAGGGGACGACCCCTAAAGGTTACACGCCCTCGCCACCTTAAAACAACGACCGAATGATACAACAGTGTCTTCGCTTCTTTCTGCCTAGACTCGAACGGCACGAGCCTACTCGGCGGCTCAAATTCCCTCTCCCCGTCTACTGTCCGGGCCTCCTTCCTATCTGAGGCTACCACAAACTGAAGCGTCTACAAAACCCACCGCGCCAACTGCGGGCCGATCAGCCCGCTATGAACGCCAATGGCACTCCCCGCCCTCCCCGCCCCCGGTCTACTCAACACTCCTCTATGGACGCCGACGAGAACCCACATGACAACCCCGACAACCTTCCAATAGCAATGGAGGAAGACAGCCTCCGCCGGTCGGCCCTCCCCTCTCAACTCCCTCACACCCACGAGGGCACAGACGACCGGTAATTAGTAATGCACAAGCGCCGACATCAGCCTCTCCCCCCCCCCCGCCAGCACTCACCTTGTAGCTCTACAACTGACGCCATACTTGCAACACCCCAAGCCGCTATCAAATCATCAACCGTGGAAACCCGCGAGCTCCTCCAAGAAGAATTCGTGGAGCTATAAGTTGTTGAGAGCCTCCTTCCACGCCATGCCACGAGAAAAATGCCACGTTCCGACTCCGGACCAGAGTCCTCAGCATCTTCCAGTCGACCCGAGCCAACCCAATCCTCAACGTCGCCCCCTTCTCCATGTGGCGGAAACTAACAACTCCCCCAACACACACGTCGACCCACCAACCTGCCTAACCCGTACCACGACCCACTCAGCATGGGGTCGCCTCGGATAGTTGCCCATGCCTCAACCTGAGCTCTAGAAGCAACACGACGTTGGGACGTTTTCGATTGCCTTACCTGATGTCTCCTAGCGGAGGCGTAAACAACGATTCCGGAAGAGCAAGTAACAAGCATGCATGTTCATTAACACGCTGATCGGAGTTTGCGATATAACTAACTGTAGGAATTTTTTTTTCCGTGGCAAAGGGAACATCTGTTAATTTCAAAACGGGACTTTTCCGCTGAGCTATATGTAATGAAGTGTATTCCATCTCCCGGTATAGCCGGGATTTGATTACAGTTATTTCCACGGTTTTACTAATAAAATCCCTAGGACTATCTAGGATTCGGGACACCGGTCTAATTTTGCATTCTGATTTCCATTTATATGGTTGATGCGAGAAAGCCATTAGACAACAACCTTACAATGGAAATTGTATTGAAACAACATCCTCGGCAATATGGACCGACTATTGCCTAGCGGCCATCAATAATGTGCCATCTAGGACATAGAAGAGACCGATTGGGCCGGGTATTCTTCGATCAAGTACACCTATCGACACACACATATATGCAATGTGTGCCGACGTTCCTCAGAAGTAAAAAACTGTAAGCAACCGCAGTGATTTCCACAGTCATCCCGCCTAAGCATTAATAACATAAATAATTTTGTAATTAAGACAAAATCTAAAAATGAGTATACTTGTCAAGAACGGAAAATGAAACTCCAGCTCGACCTTCACGATGCACGGCTCGCTCCCACCGAACTGGAGTGCCGACCGGCCTAGGCTGATCGGCGTTCGAAAGGGTAGACGGGCCATCCAAATCTAGCTCCCGCGTAAATTCGGTCTTGCCTTAGAAAGGAGGGGAAAGGCTAGCGGAAAAGCCCTCCTCGCGCGGTCGCTCGTCGATCTTGCCGTCGCATCCCGTAAGCCCCGCCCCAAGGTCGTAGCCGCTCCTCCCGTCGCGACTTTCCTCCTAGTCGAGGTCCCCCGTCACCTCGAGGGTAGGTGGGGGGGGGGGGGGGGGGGGGCGAGACATACAGACAAAAATAGCTAGCGCTATTGCCGCCACGTTGAAAAGCTTTCCCGGTCACTTCCTTGGCTTTTTCAGTGTTGGTAGCCGGGTACCTATTTGGAGACCAACCATCTACCGTACCCTCTACCCACCGTTCGCGCGTCCATGGAACTTGTTTTGAGTGCGTGCCTCCGCACTTACCCGGGCTCGCACTCTCTAATATTAGGTGTGCCTAGCGATAGTGGGTAGCGGTAGAGTAGTGCATGGTCGCAATGGCTGGATCCGGTAAGGTCGCGGGGGTGCGGAAAGTATTCAAATCCTCCGTACCGGGTTTTCCAACGGCGGCTAATCCTAATGACCGCCGACGCCAAAACTCGTCGCTCCTCCCGTCGCGAAAGTTCTCCTCGTTGCAAGTGTCGTATAATGCTAGGGATCAAGTGAATTTTGTCGATGTTGATGATGGTAGTGATGTTTTGAAACGTCAATGTTGATGAGCTCGATATCCCCGATTGTCGATGTTGATGACGTTGATATTTTGGGATGTTGACATCAATGGCACATTAAGCCGATGTCATCGCCGATGTATCGATATTGGGGACAATATATCAGCATATCGGGCGTTGATAATTGACATTTTCTAAATATTTTGATAATTGATGGCATAGATGTTCACTGTTGTCATCATGTCGATGTCGATGTCACAGCCTATCACATCGATTTCACCATCAAGGGGTGATGATGATACTATCAACAATGTATCGATGGTTGATCCCTAGCCTTAGTGTCGTGTTGCCCCCCCCCTCCCCCCCCCGTTGGGTCAACTCGACGCCAACATGCTTGTCGACGAGTAGCGAGCGCCCTTCCCCGGCGCTTCTTCCCGGCTGTCCGCCGTCAATTCCAATACCCTTAACCAACCGCAGATCCGTCCGTACCCTCCTCGCCAAATAGATATTTCACAGATACATGTCGCATCCCCCCAAATGGAATGGTATCTGAAAATATTCAGCCGCGAACAAACATATCGGACATGCCAAGCATGAGATCTGAGTGTTGGTGTACGGTTATGATGATTTCCAAAACACTCCGTACAGGCAGCCGTACAACGTTGAAGCGGTCCATGTTTTAGATTATTCCCATCTTCTTGTCCATTTATTTTAGTATTGAAAGTGAAATACTTGCATAATATCCTTAGCAATGAAGTAAAGCAACAACATTATTACGATGAGGATTAGGTGTTAGCACTAGCATTGCATTACCTAGTGCTTATGTACAAGGTAGCTAGTCCTTATCTTAGCACTTAGTGTTTCACTAATAGCGTTACTCTATTTCCCCGTTTGTGGCGGTCGGCTGGCCCTGTCGGTGCCTTTGCCGGCCGCCATTTCTCTCTTTTCACTCCCTTTGTCCCCAGTGCTGGCCCCCTAGTCGAGCCGGCTAGACTACTTGTGTAACCATTGTACTTCCAAACTCCAACATGCTATGGGCCCCCTACAACGTTACCCGGGATAGTCGGACCTCCGAAATACGGCAGCTCCAAGTAGGAGAAGAGCGTGCAACCTGGATACTCGCTAATAAGTCAATACCGACGCTAGCCGCCCAAGGTCCCCCGTGGCCACCCTAGGCTAGCAATACCGCCTCCGCCACCCAAGGAGAAGAGCGTGCAACCTGGATACTCGCTTGAACCAACACTACCGACACCAGCCGCCCATGGTCACATATGGCCGCCCTCTAGGTTGGTTGTCTACACCACCATGCTCACAGCTCACCGATGCTATCGACCGGATCTGGTTTCAAACCAAATTCAAACCGATTCGCAAAAAGTCGGCCCGCTCGTACTTTAAATAGTATATATATAAATATTACGGACGGGATAGCTAATTCGCCCGTGGACGGTTTTCCCCTCTACATGTCAGACTAGTACATTACGCAGTACATTTGGCCCAGTTTATTGTCGGCAACTCGCCGATAGCATCCCGTTCATGTGAGCACATGTAGCGTCACCTAGTACCCGGCTTGAGATACCGCTACCCGAACATCGCCAATGACCAAGATGACTCCTTCCTCAAACACAAGCAAGGGCGACGACAAGACCCAAGCTACCTGGAAGGGGAGTGTTAGCACTAGCATTGCATTACCTAGTGCTTATGTACAAGGTAGCTAGTCCTTATCTTAGTGCTTAGTGTTGTACCAATAGCAGTACTCTATTTCCCCGTTAGCGGCGGTCGGCATGCCCTGCCGGTGCCTTTGCCGGCCGCCATCTATCTCTTTTCACTCCCTTTGTCCCCACTGTTGGCCCCCTAGCGGGGCCGGCTAGACTACCCGTGTAACCATTGTACTTCCAAACTCCAACATTAGGGTTTCAGGATTTTTTATTGCGAGATAGGGCCTAAGTTTTTAGGTTTTTGTTGAGAGATAGATTGTAAGGTAACTAGCAATACTTTAGGCAACTTACCCAAAAGGTAATATATTTTATGAAAAGAAAGCATCCCGCCCCCCCCCCCCCCCCCCCCCACACACACCCCCCTTATTTGAGAAACATCGCTACCTAAAACAAATGAAAATGTGTGAACATCGGCATGAATCGCTCATCGTCTTTGTTGTATCGGTGCTAATCGCTGCACGAAAAAACATGTAAAATTACATGATGATGCACCATAGACTCGAGAACATGGAAATGGGGGGGGGGGGGGGGGGGGGGCTAACATGGAAAGAGTGACAAGAAGGACACGGAATCCAAAACACGCAAATAGAAGCACATGTTGTGCACATATATAGCAAAGCAGGAAAACCCAACATCCGCCGCCTCTCATAGAACAAAATCTTCACGTGTGGCCAAATTACTAGCAACGGACACATGGCGGGCATCTGTCCCTCCATGTCTTGCCTACGATCGACAAGGCAGACACTAGAGCGCCCTCCAACTCCTCACCATTTTATAACAAGCCAACGTCGGCCGATGGGGGACCATCACCGATGACTTCGACAACAAACCTGTCAAATCCTTTGCCCCGAACATGATTCACGGATCCCTCCGCCCACACGTTGACTTAACGAGTTATCGCCAATCTCACATGCCCACTCCACGCGTAGACGCGAACGAAGGCCTCAGCACGTCCTCCCACACCCGTTCCCCTGCTGTCCTACCAATGGATATCCTCCCGTGAGTCCCGTCCTAACTCCACCCCCGAGTCCACAAACCCGACTTCATCCATCCACCTCCTTGAACCGCGCTTGTGAATTGTGGATGGGGCATTCCTCCTCACGCCGCGATACTCCATTGCATGAAAAAAAATTGAAATTGGCGAGTGGAATTGCTGCACCGACACTAACCATAGAGACACATACACACACCACCTCATATCCTTCATGTGCAATTACATCCCCTTGCAAACGCGCGCTGCTCCGCTCCCATCTTCGGCTTGGAACCGCCACAGTAGAATAACATAAATAATATGGTTATTGCGAGTACGGGTCTCGTCTACTTTTCCTCTGATGATGCGCTAAGGTATAACAACCTACCCGTATAATACATTCTAATCCTTAATTATTTGTCGCGATGAAAAAAAATCCGCTTTTCTTCGTTTTTTTATTTTGCTTGGTGGCCTCCACGACTGCTTTTTCTTGCAAAAATCTCCCTCTAGTAGAGAAACAATATTAATAATAATGGGTGTCATGCGTCTACGACACGACGGTGCGACGAATCGTAGACCGGATGCGATAAAGTAATCATCCATCCGCCGAGCTGTGTTAATCGATGACCTCCTCGCTCATCATCGGTGGCCTCCACCCTTTTTTCTTTTATTAGGAATGAACTGCTGATGATGAATTCCGCATCGGCGGAGCTCTATTAATTTCGTAGTCGTCGTCGGCGAAAAGTGTGTACCCCGATGTACTATCGCTATATACAGGTAGCCACACGACCTCAAGTACAGATGCAAAGGAACAAAGCTGTCGCTTTCGCTGGTGAGGGGCCGTTCGCGGCAGCACGTGATAGGTAGCTGTCTCGCGTTAGTGTTGGTAGCAAGCGACAGCCGGCATCCCACCAAAGGCTGTTCAGTCCACCTCCCTGGCCGCGTCACTCTCACTCTCACGCCTAGGCCGTGGTGTGTTTGTCCCCCAGGGAAGCAGCACGTTGTGCACGCTTCAGCTGAGGCTCGATACACGATGGCGATGTCCGCTCTGCGGCTGGGCGGTCCTTGCGCCACGACTTTCCAGGCCGTGCTGCGCGGCACCGCCCCGTGGATGCCTCGCGCTTGCCAACAACACGG
>JAPMLY010001238.1:72500-124062 GCA_026401115.1 Tetraselmis chui
GGCATCAATAATCATCATTATTTCAAGATGAGCGTTCCTGTCTTTTGATTTGACGTATTACCGCTCAAAGACGCCACGTGCGCGAAATAATTGGGTAGGTCCTGAAGAAATAGTCTGCATTTTCAAGACGGTAAACAAACACCATTCTATCATGTTGGTTTGCATCTCCACATGAGGCAAGCCGCCAGCAAGTTGGTTTGTCATTTTACACATCTTGAAACATAGGGTTGTTTCCGGATGTTCCGCATGAAATGTAAGTAGTCTGTTGTCCCCGAATTGGTTTGTTCATATCTCATTGCGGGTAGGTATATATCGGACAACGAATATACAGCAAAGACTTCCGATCAAAAAAACAGTGTTGGGCTTAGACATATACATGGAACAAGCGTAACTTTCTCCGTTCCCCTCGCAACTTTCTTCTATGTTTGCATTAGTCGAAGGGACATACGCAACGATGAACATTTCGTGCCTTCTATTCGAAGAAAACATATGTAATGATAATGCATCTGTTGAAATGGATGCATGTGGACATCTTGTTGACCTTGAAAGTCTCCTGGACTTTGCATGATGCACAAGCCAAATCGAGGTATTCAAGAAGGTGTGGCGTGCTTTGCCTCCCGCTATGGATACCATTTGGCAATCCATGTTGATAGGCGACCACATCCCCGCGCGGGGTGTGAGGCGCCATAATATGATGAAGTGTCCATGATCTTTGACGTCATCGCGAGAAGCTGTTCATTGCTACATTACGCTTTATATTAGGTTTCATGGCGCATGACGCATATGTTTCGGTTGTCATCACAGTTCCACGGTGTGTGCGGCGCGCATGTTTTGGTTGGTCTTCATCATGATTTCGACATTAGATTTACCTGTTTTCTTATCATGCACTTATGCTCTCCCTTTTACGTTTTATTATATCTTGTAACCTTGTTTTGGTCTTTTATTCTTTCTCGAGATAAAATTTTTTTGGTCGTTTCCTTTGCTTGATATGAAACACAATTATGAACAATAGTCTTCGATTTGTACCAATGACGAAGAAATCGAATGTTAGATGGTCTGAAGTGTCCCGAGTGACGGCGCTTCCCTTCCCCCGCCAAACGGTCCTATTGGCCTGGTCGCGCTGCGGCCCAATAGGATAAGCTCGATGAGGAACCAACAAAACCGGCACCCACCTCCTCCATACCAAATGACCCGACGCTTCCCACAATCACAAACCAAACCCAAGACGTCAGAACCACACCCGACACATCCCCCAACCCCAATCCCCCAAAAACTAACCAACCACCCTTAGACCACACCCTCACCGTCCCCCCCCCGCTCAGTGGATATACAGGACATCCAATATGCCAAGCATACCACCCACAACTCCCAAAACCCCACCCTATCCCCTACACATGTCGCTGGGTAAACCCTAACTCCCTTACCACCCTCTCTCTCTTCCCTTATCCCAGAGGAAGCCGCCCCCGTCGATTCACTCGACCACACCTCCTCCAACCACGACATGGACGAAGACGCCCTCGACATGAACGGTGACTACGGGTCATCAAAACTTGAATCCGTGACGACCCCCACCTCACAGATGTCGTCGATAACCATGGCCATACCCCATCCAACACCCGGCTTCGACGGAGCAACCTATGGAAACGGACGACTCCACCGCCCAATTCCATGGCGCTAGCTCCCATCCCCGAAACACTGACTAATAACCCTCCCTCCCCTCACTGTGACCCCACTCGACTTGCTCCCACCCAAGTAATTGTAACCACGTCCACCGTCCAACTTTCTCTACCATCATCCATAGTCCTTTGCACGACCACACCTGCACTCAGCACCATTATCCACTCACATTATCATCTCATACCTCTACCCACTCCAATTCGGGACTTAGACCTCCTTGACATCACCTCCTTCCTCTATTGAAATTGAAATTGAAATTGTTTACAGCAATACCAGTAAGAACCGGCTGCCGTCTCTGGCCCCCCCCTTTTGCTATGCCATACAGGACTTAGAAGCGTGAGGTAGACCGTTAACCACTAATCCCAACCTCTCCAATGGCAGTAACAGCTAATAATTTTGTAATCAAGAAAAACAGATCTAAAAATAAATCCACTTGTCGAGAAATGAAAAACTAAACTGCTGCTCGACCTTCACGATGCACGGCCCGCTCCCGCCGAACCGGGGTGTCGACCGGCCTAGGCCGGTCGGCGTTCGGGAGGGACGACGGGCCAGCCTAATCTAGCTCCCGCGTGACTTCGGTCTTGCCGAAGGTAGGAGGGGAAAGGCTGGCAAAAACCCCTCCTCGCGCGGTCGCTCGTCGATCCCGCCGCTCCATCCCGTAAACCCCGCCCCAAGGTCTTGCCGCGTCCACCGACGCGGCGGTCCTCCGTGTCGAGGTCCCCCATCACCTCGAGGACAGGTGGGGGGGACCTAGACACACAGACATAGAAAAAACTAGCGCTCCTGCCTCCGCGCCTGAATTTTCCCCGCTCATTTCCCCGGTTTTTTCTCAGTCTGGTACCCGGGTACCTGTCGGTTTTCCGGCATGTGGCCGTACCCTCCCCCCTCTGATCGCGCGTCCACCGAGCAGCCTTTTCTTGAGCGGGGGCCTCCGCGCTCACCCGGGCCCACGCTCAAGGACTCCTAGGAGTATGAAGGTCTGTCGGGGTAGTGGGTGTCGAAGAGGGGGGGGGGGCAGGTCACCGTAGCCGGATCCGGCGGGCCGCGGGCGCCCGGAATTAAACAACACCCTCCGTGCCGGGTTTTCCGGCGGCGCCGACCCAAAGGGTCGTCGCTGCCAGATCGTGTCGCTCCTCCCATCGCGACTGTCCTCCTTGCCGTCCCAGCTTACTCCTCCCCCCGGGAGATGACGCTAGACGACGTAGCGACGCGCTAGTGAGCGCCCTACCCTGGTGCTGCTCCCCAACTAGCTCGACGCCGGGTACGGACATTATTTTTAGTATCCAAAAAAGCCCTCCGTACACGGCTTTCCGGCGGCGGCTGATCCTAAGGATCGCCGCCGCCTCTTGTAGCCGCTCCTCCGTCTGCGACTAGCCACCGGCCTGTGCCATGTCTTGCCTCACCCCTCGGTAAGGTTTGACCGGCACAGGGCTGGTCGACAGCTAGCGAGCGCCCTTTCCTGGCGCTGCTTCCCGGCTGGCCACCACCAGCTCCAACACCCGCCTCCCACCGCTGATCCGGCCGTACCCTCCTCGCCATCAAACGCTGCCGTAGTACAGGCCCCACTCCTAAAAGTAAGGCTGTATCTAGGAGTATCTGTAAGTGAAAAACATATCGGACGGGCCGAGCGGGAGATCTGGGCGCCGGTAATGCACAGAAATTATTTTTTCAAAAGCCCTCTGTACATGGCTTTCCCGACAGCTCTTGATCCCACGGATCTAGCTGTCGGCCCTCTTAGCCCCCTACCGTGCCAGGCCTTGCACGGCTACGGGGTTTCCAGCGCCCACCACGGGGAGGTGAGGGGATGCCGACGGGCCTGCGAGCGCACCCCCCTCCGGGGCCGCCGCCGCTGCGCCGCCGGCGGGCTCCCCTTCCTCTAGGGTGAATACAAATCCATGTGGAACCTATACAATATAATTGACAACTACATCTTCCTACATAACAACCCCACGACACACTTCCACCTCCCCACCACTATGGAAATATACCTTTTTCATAAAACCGGTCAGTTTTCTAGCCGCTGGACACGCCTCTCACACCGCAACAACCTCCCTCAACCGGGCACACTCAACAACCCACTTTTGATTCCCACTTACAAAGACTCCCACTTCGGCCTGCTCCATTTCTCCCACCGCACCTCTACATGGATTGACTCCCTGCACAAATCACCGCCCGCCGACCTAGTACATTGTTGCGTATTCGCACTCCTTTAAGCATGCAACTTAACCATCGCCAACAACCCACCTCCCCACTCACGATTCGTGAAACACCTACTCACGCGGTCCCGCCCCTACAACAAGACGCAGCCCGAGCCTGGTCATGCGGAACGCAAGCTGTCTTGCACGCCCTCTACATTATCACCTCGCCCCCCAACGCACAATACACACCCCCCACTTTAGCCCCGCCACCACGGTCTGCAACCTACACTCCTCAGTTTGGCACTGCGTCTTTAGAGACCACCTCCTTCCCCAGGGCCGCCTTGCCCTCTCCGCTGCTCTTTGTACCCACACTCCCCCACATCAATCTCCTCCACCCCCACCCCTCCACCGTTCTCAACCCTTACACTCAGAACCCATACCCATCTCACCCACATCACAACATCAAGCAACCACTCCGACCCGCCCACACCACCAAGCCCCACACACCCTACCCAACGCCCAACCCCGCCCCCCATGACGCCCAGCCCCAACACTCACCCCAACCCCACAAACACATCAGACACCGCCTCCCAATACCTCCCGCAACACATCAACCTCACCTCTCAACACACGCAAACTGCATGCCTCCATCCTTGACGTCGAAGCCATCACCCAAAACACGAACCCGGACCTTGTCGTCCTCACTGACAACAAGCACACCCACCATTGCAACACACTTCGCCTCGCTCTCCCCCCCCCCCCCCCCCCCCACCACCTCAAAAGCGCACTCCAGCAGCGCACATACACCACCTCCCAAGAGCATGGGTCCTCTTCACAATTCACAAACACTCGCTCACGACCACACACCTCATCACCCTCCTGAATTCGTACCCTGCATTGCATGTCTCGTCATCTCCCCCATTTTAGTACACCCTACCTCATCATCGGCGTGTACATACCCCAAGTGCAAGACCCACACTCCGTGAATCTCTACAAAGCCGTGATGGCCTTGGGCATTCGCCTACACGATGACTAACCCCGCCATCGCCTCTTATGGGTATGGCGATTCCAAACCACAACACAACTTGGTATGGGCCATGCAGCCCTCACATATATTCTCGCTGAACACCTTACCGCCCCCCCACCTCCCCATCCCCACATTTCCGCGCAGCGGCTCTTGCCTCGATCACTGTATCACACACAACATCCCACCTCCGAACACTCACACATCAAACACCATTGTATCACCTCCACCATCTTGGCCTTCACCGACCACGCCGCTATTCATCTTCATAGCCCAGCAGCCCACTCCCTCATCTCCAACCCCCCCACCCCTATCGCTCAAACATACCACCACGGCACATACACGCATCTTTAAATTCAAACTGCCACTCTCTAATGAACACATCAGACTATACCAAACCTCCATCCCCTCCCTCATCCACCAAACACTTTACCTCCAAACAAACAACCTAAAGAACCCTCCAGAAAATACACCTACGGACACATTCGACTAGCCAAAAAATGAACCAATCTCCTTAACGAATTGAAACACACATGCCTCGCACATCTTGCCCATGCTCCCTAGCAAACCCTCCCCACTGTCAGACAATACCACCCTACTTGGCTCAACAAAGCCACCCGTAAGCTGTCTAAACTACTTCGTAAATGCAACACCCAACACGGCCCCCTTCCCCTCGCGCAAAACCTACTCGACACTAAGGAGGACACCACTCCAAATGAAATGTCAACCAAACTAAGAGACCTCCTCGACCTTGCCAGGTAAACCCGCAACATACACACCAAACACAGGGTCAACACATCGTACGACACGAACCCCAAACAGTACCACAGACACCCGAAAATACAGAGTAGCCTCTCCCCCGACACACGGGCATCCCGCACCTATACCAAGTCCAAAAACTGGATAATACGGGCACTACTGACCCCAGAGAGATGATCCAAGAGGTACATTCACACTTCTAGGCGCAACTCACCACAGCCACTCCCCCCGTCCTCCCCACCCCACCATGGGAGCGCGACACGTCCACCAACCAATTCACCCTCACTCCCCGTGGAAATCCCTCCCTCACGCTCTCGTACATGATAACTATCTATTCATTTTACTAAACCATCCAAAACCTAGGTAAGGGTAAATCCTTAGGTCTATATGGCATCCCCCATGAATTCATCAAATACCGGCCCATAGAAGCACACATTGCTCTCGTCTCTCTCATGTCAATGCTAGCCAAGAACTCACAAACACCCCCAGAATCCTGCCAAAGCACCACTTGCCTCCTCCACAAGAAAGGAAACCCCACCATAATAAAAAACTACTAACCCATTGCCCTCATGAATCACTTGCTTAAACTCTGGCTATAAAAGAGGCATGGTCCACATACGTAGAAACATACGGCCTACCAAGTGACCAACATGATGGCTTCCGCCTCCTCCGCAGCATACACGAAGCAGTCGCCTCCCTCATCACGATGATGGACGCAAACAATACAATAAAGCACTTGCATATTGTATGATGACTTTAGCGGCGCATTCAATGGGACTGGCCAAAGAGTCATGTTTAAACACATGCTCGAACTAGGCATAACCACCTCATTTGCCTCCACATGCAAACAACTCTACGGCGTCGCCACCATCAATTATATTACCCCGTATGGTACCACACCTAACATCGACATTAATCGCGGTACACTCTAGATTGATATGCGCTCACCCTTCCTCTTTACCCTCGACCTCGAACCCTTCCTCAAGCGGCTCACTGTCGGCAGCCGCGGTTACATTCCGGTCCCGGAAGGCGCCCGCCCTGACGACCTGCCTACCCATGCCACAACACCGCCGATGAACTTCGTCTCGCCATAGACACCTCTGGCAAAATGTAGGTCCAACTCCGTGAACTCTCCCTCTTCGGTGAATACACGGGGCTCGATGTCAACGCAGATGAATGTAGCGCCATTGGGACCTTCTGGCACAAAGGGAACACTAACTCCAAGGACAACATAGCTCTCCTCGAACACCACCTCTCCACGCTCTAAGTTGACGTCCACAAGGTGCCCACCGAAAAAACGATAATTGTTTACAACAATCACCGAGCTAACGGTTGTTTTCTTCGGGCGCCCATGTGATCATGCCTTCTAGAGTGCCTTTTTGTTTTTAGGATATGCGCCATTAATCCTCTAGTCCCAACCTCTCCAATGGCAATAACAATACCGTCAAATTCATGCTAGTAAACAATGATTGTACACTAGTTATGAAACATAATTTATCGTTAGTCTCCACGACGCGCAGCTTACTCTAGTTGTTGCGAGCGCGCTTAACAGCCTAGGTGATCAGTTGGTGCTCGTCGTCATGGGCCTACTTGACCTCTGCTCATGTGAGACTCGGGTCGTGACGGAGTTGGGGGGGAAGGAAGGCGGAAAACCATCTCGCAAAGGCCCTCGACGGTCCCGTCTCGATCCATGTGCTCCCCCGTCCGAGATATCGGTGCTCCTCCCGTCGTAACTCGCCTCCTAGCCTAGACTTTCCTACCCCTCCGGGGGCTAGGGAGAGAGGAAGTCTATAGCCACAAACATTGTCTGGCTAGCGCCCTTGCCTCCGGGCCAGATTTTTTCATGTCCCCCGTCCGTTTCCGTTTGTTTCCAACACCCATTTGATCGTGCGAAATCCGCCCGTACCCTCCCCAAATGGTTTACGTTGTCAAGGGGCCGCCTTCATAACTAGAGTGTCGTTGCGATAACCCTAGGCACCCTGCCTTAGGCAGCCCGTCGATGACTAGGTACCGACCGGGGGAGAGGTTGGTCGAACTTGTTGATCGAGTCGCCACTCCTCAAAAGATGTTGGATACGGAAATTAATTATCCGGAAACCCTCCGTATTGGGTTTTTCCGGCGGCGGTCGATCTTGTGGACCTCCGCCGCCAGACCTCCGGCTGCGACCCTCTACCGTCTTGCTTAGCTCCTAGCCTCACCCCCAAGGGGACTCGAGTCTGACATGGCTAGACGACTGCTAGCGAGCGCCTTGCCCTGGCGCTGCTTCCCGGCAGCCCGGCGCCAACTCCAACGCCCGCGTCCCATCGCTGATCCGTCCGTGCCCCATTTCGCCAAGAAATATTTCGCAAACACCGCCCCCGCCCCCTTGTCGGGAGAGAATATGTGAGTATCCAGTCGCGAAAAAAATATCGGACGGCCCGAGCGGGAGATTTTAGTGTTGGTGTACGGACGTTATGATCTTTCAAAACCCTCCGTACATGGCTTCCCAACGGGTGCTCATCCCGCGGATAGTAGCTGCCGGTACCTCGTTAAGCCCCCTACCGTGCCAAGCCTAGCACAACTACAGGGTTACAAACGCCCACCGCGTTGAGATAGAGGTAGGTGCCGATAGGCATGCGAGCGCACCCCCCTCCGGGGCCATCGCCGCTGCGCCGTCGGAGGGCGCCAGATTCCCACTCCCCTACCCACCCTCCCCCCCACCGAAGACTACAAAGTCCTAGGGGTAGAGGTCAACGCCACCCTGTCGTTCACAACTCACAGCCGAGAGCCGAGACGATAGTTCATTGCGCTCACCACCACCCTCCGACGTTCCGCCCTCACCCAATCACGTCGACTCCGCGCCATCCGAGGTATGCTTATCGGCAAACATTTTACTCTCTCCTTAGGCCTCCTCACTGACCCACAACTCTACACCTTCGATGGCACCATATGTCGAGTACTTCGTCCCGCTGTCCATTCAGTCCCCAACTTGCTCCGCACAACACTCTATCGCTCCACTTCACTGACTTCATACCTAGACTATAATCTTCCCTCTCTCTATATGTCACCTCCACAAAATGCTCAACCTCCAAGGCTACCGCAGTATCATGGCACGTAACCACATCCACGCCATCCTCAAACACTACCAACATTGGCATGTCGAGGCCATCATGTCCATTGCAGACAGACCCCCTCCCTCCGTAGCCTTGTCCGCCTCCAAAGAGGCGCATACACCCTCTTACATGGCTTCCCCGCACTAACACTCACTTACCCAATTGCATCCACTCTCCGAACCAACTTCCAGACACAAAACGACCACCTTCGCGCCACACAACAATTGAAATTTGAATTTTTTTACAACAATACAAGTAAAACCCGGCTGCTGTCTCTGGCCCCCCCCCTTTGCTACGCCTAACTGGACTTAGAAGCGTGAGGTAGACCGTGAACCACTAATCCCAACCTCTCCAATGGCAGTGACGATACCGTCTAAAACATACCCATAAACAAGTATTGTCTGCATACAAGTATGAAATATTAAATGTCGCTAGTCTCCACGATACGCGGCCTCGTCCAGCCGCTGCGGGGTCGCTGATCAGCAAGGCTATTCAGCTTGAGCTAGTCGAGGCGGACCTGCCTGACCTCGGCTCCTGTGCGACTCCGGTCGTGCCGGAGCTAGGGGGGAAAGGCAGGTGAAAACCCCCCCTCGCATAGGTCGTCGTCGGTCCCGCCTCGATCCGTGCTCAACCCCGCCCCATGTGTTAGCTGCTCCTCCCGACGCAGCTCGCCACCTAGCCGAGTCTTCTCTCCTCCTTCGGGGGCCGAGAGGAGATAATAATTAGGCTGCAGACGGTGTCCGGCTGGTTCTCCTGCCCCCGAGCCAGATTTTCTCTTGTCCCTTGTCCCTTTTCAGTCTGTTTTCCAACACCGATCTGATCGCGTTGTGGCCGTCCGTACCCTCCCCCGGTGGTTTACGTTGTTAGGGGGCCGCCTTTACGAGCAGTGTGCCGTTACGATAACCCTTGGCACACTGCCTAAGGCAGCCTATCGATAACCGGGTACCGACTAGGGAAGGGGTTGGAAGAACACAAGGATCGAGTCGCCGGTCCTCAAAAGATGGTGGGTACGGGAATTTTCCCAAAAACCCCCCGTACCGGGCTTTTCCGGCGGCGGGCGATCCTAAGGACCGCCGCCGCCAGACCGTGCCGCTCCTCCGGCTGCGGCCCACCTCCGTCCTGCGTAGCATCAGGCCTCGCCCCCAGGGGAGACCTAAGGCTCTCGCAGGGCTGGCGACTGCTAGCAAGCGCCGTGCCCTAGCGCTGCTTCCCATCTGTCCGCCGCCAGCTCCAACACCCTTGTCCCTCCGCTGATCCGTCCGTACCCTTCTTCGCGCGCCAAAAAATATTTCGCAAACGCCGCTCCCGCCCCATCGTCGGGAGAGTATCTACGAGTATTTAGTCGCGGAAAAGACATATCGGACTGGCCGAGCGGGAGATCCATGTGCCGGTGTACGGATATTATGTTTTTCCAAAACCCTCCGTACATGGCTTCCCGACAGCTGCTGATCCCGCGGATCGCAGCTGTCGGTACCTCGTTCAGCCCCCTACCGTGCCAAGCCTAGCACGGCTATGGGGTTACCAGCGCCCACCGCGTGGAGGTAGAGGTAGGTGCCGACGGGCATGCGAGCGCACCCATCTCCGGGGCCGCCGCCGCTGCGCCGCCGGTGGGCGCCGCCACACAACAACTGCGGACCACACTCATCACTGACCCACAACAATATCAACATGCACAACACTATCTCAGAACCCCATCCACGCACCTCTTTCTATTGGAAACACGGCATCAACGAATGTTACAACTCGCCTTCTTCGCAACCCGTAACAAACTCATCCTTAAACTGTCCACGCACAAACAAGAAATCTAAGGTGTGCGCGGTACCATCTCCACCTCCATATACACCTCCTCCATGCAGCCCTCACTGAACCACTCAACACCATTCACAACCGCTTTTCCCCAAACCGGTACACACCCCATACGCAAAACGACTATCCTTGCACACCCCTCCAGGGTTCCAATGCTCACCCCCTTATCCCACCACCCATCCCCGCCCTCTTACCCTATATGAAACGTCGACGCGATTCTCGACAAGCCGACACCCCTGAACCGACGTACATCGATACATATTACCTCACCACCAATGACACTAACTACCCCACCTGCGGCGTCAGCAATATACTCTCCAAACACAAAAACACAACCACACACCAAACCCAATAGCTTGTGGAATGGGCCCCGGATTATCTCACCGATTAGGAACTACACCAACAAATCCAGCAAGGCTTCCACCCGCTGTCCTCCACTCCACTCGCACAACCCACTCCACACACCGAACCCACTACATCCGCGGTGTGCCACGACCCTCTCCACGGAGACACACTCCAATGCCAAACATGCACTAACCACCCTATCCACCCCCACTGCAACACCCGCAAACGACCGGCTAGGTGGACATGCGATTGGTGCCTCAGCGGCGGACAATACAACCGCACCTCCCTCAACTTGGTCCAGTGGGCCCCTTGCCTGCAACAATATCACCACCACATCCTCCGGTATGGCGGCTCTCACCACTTTCGAAAAATGTTTCATTCCCGCTCCCCAACACATGCTTCAAAGCCCCGGCCCATCCCCATGGCGCACCTCGGTGGTTGCTATTGATCACATCCCATCAATCCCGGCATCGATGTGCGACCCGCAGGGAAAATTGCCATTCATTACCACCCTACACTGCCGAACGTAGCCGCCTATGTCTTCCTACAAGCAGAGCTATCACTACACTCTCCCTCGACCGCATCACTCATCTCCACCGCATATTCCGACCTGAACTTACCAACCTCACCCTCGAGGAAGAACTATACCGCCTCGCCACACGTATCGGCACAGCCTGCGAAATATATAAGCCTACCATAACCGAAGCCTACATAACCGAAACCCAGAAAAAATATGGACAACACGGGAGGACCTCATTGAGGCCTACGCTCAGCCTATAACACCCATATCTAACTATATTTCGACCCCTTTAACAAATCCCTAGGCTCTCACACTTACCACTCGCTTTACCCGGAAGACTTGGTATTGTCCTCTAGCGGTAGCAACGCCTCCTTTGCATCGCAGGGGACTAGTATCGAAAACCCCGAATACGACCACACATGCATGCGCAGAGCCATAGAGCATGCCATAGCCAGCTCTAAAAAACTCGAACCCCACACCCCACCGACCTTCCTCCTTGTACTCCCCAGCTGGCAGCACACACCATACCGACACGAGAAATGCACCACATCCCCATACACACACCTCCTCTATAAAGTCCCAGCGGATAAACACACTTTCTTCCTCCTTGACCAACACACGGGCATCCCCACACCCACTCCCTTCCGCACTAAAGGGAGGTTAATACTTACCTAGTCTGCTACACACATGCCCTACCCTTCCGACCCTCCCTTCTCGCACTTGAGACACTACACAACACAATCCATCGAAAACATCTATGACACCCTTCTACCCTCCCCGCCAACTAACTGCACACACCTCGCTCCCACAGAGGAATACAACCTACATAGAGGTGGCATCGTCTACCCCCCCCCCTTCAACACACATCTTGTTGTCTGCGCGCCTTCGTACCGTGCTCACAACCACTACCTCCCATACCCATGTGACCTAGCCCAAGACTGGAAAACACCGACGGTTCCAAGAAAGGGGCTCCGCCCCCTAGGGGTAGCCGCCACCCACCCATCCTCTCACACCTTCCTCAAGATAATGGTCACCTCTACCCCACCCACGTACACAAATAATAGGGCTGAAGTCGCAGCCATAGACATCGGGCTCAAACTCGGAAATCCTACCCTCCTGACCGACGGCGCATGCTCCCTCATGCTCATCTATAAATACATCCGCAGTCCTCACGCCGTGCAACAACACTCCCACAAAGGCATCCTCTCCTCTATGGCTCACAAACTTCTAACCCGCACAACAATGGGACTAACCACACACCTCGGCAAAATTAAAGCCCACAACAATTCTAGAGGTAACGACCTAGCGGACCACCTTGCGAGCACCGTTGCCGACGGACGCCCCCCTGATGCGGTATACTTAAGAGGGGCCCACACACACCTAGGCCACTGAACATGGCCCTACACCACGCAGCCATATGATCCTAACCCTCCTAAAACCCCAGTCTACACCAATCTCAAAAACGACGCAAGGAAGATCAGCTCCATCTCAACCAAAAACCCCATCCAGCACACCACCAAGCATGGTAACCTCCTCGCCACAACGATACTTAACGGCACATACTTCACCTGCCACGGCCGATACCACTCCCTCACCTCCACACAATTCACACACGAAATTGAATTTATGTGGAGCGTCCACAACACCCGTCTATCCACCACGAACAAAACCCTCAAATGCCCGATGTGCGGACAATTAATTAGTAACGGCCATATGGCATGCAACTGCCCCTCAATGTCGGGCCTCCAACAAGACCGCCACAATAGTCAAATAGTGCCCGCCACCTCCTGGATAGGGTTTTAGGGTTTACTATTTAGATAAACCATAAACCCTAAACCCTACTAGAGCAATCTAATGGGGGACGGTGGCAGACAATCACAGTATATTTCGGTAATAAACATATGAAAACATTCACCCACGACTCGCTCAGTGACCCCATTTCACACCTCAACACACTCTCCCACCATCATCACCACATAACCATCCGCAAAGTAGACGCAAACGAAGGCCTCGACCACTGGTGCCTCACCCGTTGCCCTGCGATACTGCCCGTAGATATTCTTCCAACACAACTCCGACCACCGGCCCACAAACTATACTTCATACGAATACCCGAACCACGTCTCGTAGACTACTCCACCCCTCGCCGCTGATAGTCTAGTATTTGTAAAATTCAGATAGGAGAATGGTAATACTGCACGGACAACAATCTCAAAGATACCCACCACCTCATCATCGAAAAATGCATCCCCTAGCAAACGCACTCTGCTCACATTGGCATGATACGCAAGTGGACATTACCTCCATAGTCACGAGCCGCACGGGCACACCCCACACCCTTACCCATATCATCATCGCCTTGCTCACAAATCCTAGGAATGACCCTCTTGACAAACCCTTCCAATCTTCAACACGTGACACTACCCGCATCATCTCCCACCTATATGTACACTCAGTACAATGGGTTGGTCAGGTTCGGAAAGCGAGGCCGGATTGTAAAAAGCACAATCAGCGTCGACTAACCACAGCTGTACAGGCCAAGGAGCTGGGGCAACCACCTCATGTAAGCCACAGCTTGGGAGGCTTAAAAAAGCATAACTTTGCCGTACGGTGTCCGATTCGAGCAAACTAAGTTGCAAATGGAAGCCCTTTCCCCAATTAAAGTTACGTTTTCAGCTTAAATTACGCAAGCCGGCCGGTTTTCGCGTCCAATCCGCCGTCCGATGCCATCCAGCCCCTCGTACAGCCAACTAAAGTTTTTAGGGTTTCAAAATCTGCCACATTCGCCCGGGGCTAGCAACCCATGGACAGGTGGTACCCGCTCCGCCAATACGCTCAACAATCAGCGCTCTTTATTTCGTCTATTCACGGCGTTACCCATTTCATGCCCCATGATGGCATGGTGCCGTGCCATTTGCCGCATGCCAAACAAAGGCCCGTGCTAGGGCACTTTGAAAGCTCCCCGCCATATTTCACGCCCGGCGATGCGAAAGCTTCGAAGGCAAGCGATCCGCGTGCTAGGGTGCTTACACTCCAAGTCAACCGTCCCTCAAGCCCAATAGGCCCCTAGCCCGTGCCCCTTGGCTGTATTTTTGGGCACTTGGCAAGAAAACCTAGTGCACACGATATGCCATTCTCGGTATTGCCGCTCTATAGGCGGCCGGGCGCAACGCACTCGGCGGATGCTCGTGCAATTGTGCAAGCATGCTGAGAGCCCAATGTCGATTAGTCTCCCGGCTTGTCGCGACACTACGTGTACTGAGCCACGCATAGAGGCGTGCATAACCTGCACATGCACAAATTTCGACCTGTAAAGTTTCGGCCGCAAACCCAACGTGTGTGCCCACAATAATCCGAGCGTGCCGATAGAGGTGCTCACGTCAGTGAACAACGCGCCTTGGTGTGTTGTTCGAAAGTCATTACTCTACCCCCCAATCGAATTGCATGGCCATCGCGGCTATGCGTGGCGGGTAATTGAATGCGTGCCGCTAGTAACGGACTTTATGGGAAGAGTGTACATCATATCGTAGCCGCGACGGTCCCCATTTGTGCCCCGCTTCCCCCTTTACTTCACCGTCAACACGAGTTTCGGTCCGCCTTTTCAACGAGCTAAAGTACAGTTAAACCCTGTAAACCCTACATGATAAACACCCGCCCTACGCGAAAGGCCCTATTTCACGAGTAACGGACTTTATGGTCAGATTGATTTGAATCTAGAGGTTTACATATCCAATATCATGTGTACGGGACAGTAACTCTAGCGGTTACTGTTACCGTTAATATCGGCGCGTCTCACCTGCAGGGCAACCACCTTGCCCAAGCAGTTAGACGCAGCCAACGACCAACGACTTCCCCAACGGTCAGCTCTAGCTAGCCCGTGCCTTATAAGCCGTAGCTAGCCACGAGCCTAGGCACTCTCTGCTTTCGCGCTCAGCCAATCTAGGCTTCGCGCGAATGCAGTCTCGACTCTAGTAGTCGAGCAGGGTGTCAGTTTTACCTTTCGTCCCATGCGCACTCGAGCGTCACGCGACACTTCCCCTCGTTCAGCTACGCAGTTCCCTACTATGCAGCCTGAGCAGTCTACATCCGCCGCAGCGGCCGACCCTCACGCTACCACACTCGAACAACGCACAGCCGAACAGATTCGTACGGCGGTTTTGGCATCGGAACAACGCATTACTGAGCAGTTTTTGGCGGCTAACGCTGCCTTACTCGCTCAGCTTCGACAGCCGACAGCCACACCTGCTACTACTGATCAACAGCAGTCCATTCCCCCCGACGCGACCACAGCGACGGAGGGTGGCAAGGAGGCCCATGTGCCACCTATCGACCTGCTTGACGACGAACCCGACCCCTCCGCGGCCGAATTCGTCGACTTCACCTACTACGGCGAAGTCATCCCATCCGGCCTCGAACGTCCCCCTCGCGACGTCGACGAGCCACGTCTGTGGACACTCACGGACGACACCGCCCGCTCTCTAAGCGACAAACGCACCCAGGCAGCCTACGACGAGTACCTACACATCGGGTGCTATGCCTTCTTCGACAGCTGCGCCAACGCGGCAATTGGCGAGGCTCTGGACACGCTGTCGCACGGCACACCTCTACCGACAGAGCAGGCGGCAGCGATTACCCTCATCCGAGCGGGTCATCGCACCCACATGGCGACGGAGGAGGCCGCCCGTACTAGATTGGGCTTCCTCCGCCTCACCAAGGGCGGACAAACGAGCACAGATGCGGACCGCGTCTTTGCCGAACTGGCCCACGAGCGCTTCTGCCGACCGCGCCCTGCCGCGGTCTCCGGCACATTGGACGCGCTTCGCCAAGCGTTCGTCGACCGCACGCTGGAAATCAGCCTACACGCCGCCAGCAAGGCCGCCGCCGGAGCT
Source organism: Tetraselmis chui (assembly GCA_026401115.1). Lineage (NCBI taxonomy): Eukaryota > Viridiplantae > Chlorophyta > Chlorodendrophyceae > Chlorodendrales > Chlorodendraceae > Tetraselmis > Tetraselmis chui. The sequence goes on from JAPMLY010001238.1 coordinate 88,751, forward strand.
GCCTTCGCGAAAGTCACGCCGGACAAGCCTCCCGGCCCCGATGCGCGAGCCCGCAAAGCCGCCGCCGACAAACGCAAGGCCGCTGCAGCAGCAGCAGCCGCAGCACGCGCCGCCCCCGCCCCCAAACCGACCGACCCGGCTAAAACCTCGAGCAAGAAATGACGGTGTGGCCCGCCGCTCCGATTCCTGCTCCCCGACGTCTTCCTTCATGCGCCACCGCGTGCGTCGAAGATGGCGGGAGTGGGAGCGCATCGGAGCGAGCGGCCAAGTCCTAAACTGGATCCGCCATGGCGTTCGCGTAAAGTTCAAGCAAGGTCTACGCCCCAAGCCCTTCAACCACGGCATCTCTATGCTCGACGCGACGCCGGCCCAACTCGAGTTTCTAAACTCGGAGCTCCCCCGCTTCGAGGCTTGCGGAGCTTGGGAGCGGGCGGACAACCCTCGCTACGTTTCCCGGATGTTTTTAGTTCCAAAACCCGGGTGCAACCAATGGCGTTTGATTATCGACCTTCGAGAACTCAACCGTTATTGCTCGACCTTCACCATGACGTGCGAGACGCTCAAGCACCTACGTCACCTCTCGCGGCCGGGCGACTACTTCGTCTCCCTCGACCTTGCCGACGGGTACTACACCCTTGGCATCCGGGAGGAAGACCGCGACTTCTTCACGGTCAACTACCGCGGCACGCTATGGCGCCTAGCATGCCTCCCCATGGGCTGGTCGGGGTCGGCTTACTACTTTTGCAAGCTAACTCAAGTGTTCACGAACCACCTTCGTCGCCCCCCGCAACCAGTGACAACGGCTACTTCCTTTCACAGTCGCCGCCCTACCAAGCGCTTCCTCCGAAACGCGCGGTGGCGGGGAATTCGACTCCTACCCTACATGGACGACTTCCTTTTCCTCGCCGACTCTTACGAGGACGCCCTCCTACTGCGACAACGCATTCAAGCTCTACTCGACAGCCTCGGCCTCGAACGCAACCCCAAGAAGGGCGTTTGGACACCTACCCAAGTGGGCGACCATTTAGGCTTAACGGTGGACCTCCATCACGGCATGTTTCGCGCCCCACCCGCAAAGCTCCAACAGCTCGCGCAACAGGCCTCATCCCTCCTCGGCCGAGCTGCGTCAAACGCCCGGTGGCTACCTACTCGCCAACTTGCGGCTTTCGCCGGAAAGGCGCAATTCCTCTACCTCGCCATCGCCCCCGCGCGCTTCTTTTTGCGCGAGCTCCACAACGTGTTAGCCACACGGGTTGGGTGGGGCGGACGCGTCCGCCTCACCCACCAACTACGCCGAGACCTCGAGTGGTGGCGCACGGTCCCCACTCAACACAACGGGCGGTCTATCTACAAGCCTATCGAGACCGCCTACCTCCATGCCGACTCGAGCGACTACGGTTGGGGGGCCGTTCTCAACGAGGACTCCAACTATCAAGCCCGGGGCTTTTGGAGCGCTACCGACCGCCAACAACACATTACGTGGAAGGAACTTCGTGCGGTGCGACACGCGGTGGAATCTTTTCTACCCCAACTCCGAGGCCGACAAGTCCTCCTACACGAGGACAACACGGCGGTGGTCGCCGCCCTCACCAAGCTCACCTCGCGCTCGCCCGCCATGATGGCCGAACTCCGTCGCCTATGGTACCTCCTCGACAGCAACGACATCAACATCCGGCCTCGCTACATCCGCTCGGCGGCCAACATATGGGCCGACGCGCTAAGCCGGGAGTTGGACTACGAAGACTGGCAGCTCAACCCTCGTGTTTTCGCCTACCTTCAACGCCGGTGGGGGCCGCACACTATCGACCGTTTCGCCTCGATGCTCAACACGCAGCTACCACGCTTCAATGCCCGCTGGCGCGACCCCTTGTGCGAAGACATCGACTGCCTACACCTCCCCGACGCGGCGTGGAAGTGCGAGAACAACTACTGCAACCCCCCTTGGTCGGCCCTACCGGCGCTGGCAGCAAAACTCGAACAAGCTCAAGCAGCGGCAACCGTTGTCGCCCCCTACTGGCGAAACAAAACGTGGTACCACGCGTTCGCACGCTTGGCCACCGAGACCGTGCACTTCCCAGCGTCCCGAGACCTGTTCTTTCCAGGCAGGCTGGGCAAGCACGAAGGGGTCGGGCCACCCGCGTGGAGCATCGTGGCCTTTCGGCTAACACCCCCTCTTGGCTCTACACTCGACGCGGTGCGATTGGCCGAGCGATACGCCCGGACCGATTAAAAGCGCCTGTACAGCACGTTCCCCCTCTGCGTACAGGACCGCCGCGCTACGGCTTACGCCGTGAAGCAGCACAGTCGCCCTGGTCCACCGATTTAGCTGAAACTTTCCAAGACCTCCTAGGATCGGACAGACTCGGGGTTACGGCGGTTGCCCTACTCAGCAACTCGCTAGCGCCCTCGACGTACACGAGCTACCAAAGCGCAATCAGACAATTTTTTATTTTTTGTGCAGAAGAAAACATCGCCCCGCTACAGGCCACACCCGCCACAATGGTCCGTTACACGGCATGGCTGGCCCTACTCGGAACGGTCGCTGCAAGCTCGCTGCAACCCTACTTCTCCGCCATAAACAAGTTCTTCCGTGACCACCGGCGCCAACCTGTCGCCGTGGGCGAACTCTTGGCGGACGCCCGCCGTGGCCTCGAAATGCTACAGCACCGCCTGGTACCTACCACCGCTCGCCTCCCGCTACCCGCACAAGTCGCCCTAGACATCCTGCACTACGCCAACACCCTTCACGATACTTTCGCGTGGACCCCTGCTGCCTTACCCCAGATGCAACGCTTCAGGGCCTGTTTAGCGGTGTGCGTCAATTACACGTTTTTCTGCCGCGCCGAAACCGGCGCCCGCTGCCAGACCGGCGACCTTGTGGTCGACCAGCCTTCGCAGCAAATCTGCCTCTACGTGCGGAAGTCTAAGGGGGACCAGCGCCGCGACGCCAGCGATAAACTAGTCATCGCGGTACCTGTAGCCGCTAACCCCGTCCTGGCGAACCTGATCAACTACTACACGGAACAACGCGCTATATTCTGCACCAAATTCTACAGCAAGCCACCCCCGCTCGCCTTCTGGAGTTTCTCACCTTCAGAGCCCTCCGCCGATTGGGGTGCCGCGTCCACCATCTCCGCCTGGCTCTCCCTCGCCCTCCTCACAGTCAACTCGTCAGCACCCGCCGGCTTTAAATGGACGTCGCACAGCCTACGGAAAGGCGCGGCGTCCGCTGCCAGCTGCACCGGCGCGCCCCTCCCCGTAATCAAATTTATGGGTGGCTGGGCCAAGAACAGCTCTGTGACCGAAGGCAAATATATTGACCCAACCATGACCCCAACACCTGCTGCTTGGCGGTTCTTCGGCTGGCTCACTCCGTCCCCCCCGCAACACTAATTCTGGCTGTGCAAGCCTTTGGCTTTAGGTTACTGGCAAAACGTGCCCTAGGGTAAATGGTCAGATTGATTTGAATCTAGAGGTTTGCATATCCAATATCATGTGTACGGGACAGTAACTCTAGCGGTTACTGTTACCGTTAATATCGGCGCGTCTCACCTGCAGGGCAACCACCTTGCCCAAGCAGTTAGACGCAGCCAACGACCAACGACTTCCCCAACGGTCAGCTCTAGCTAGCCCGTGCCTTATAAGCCGTAGCTAGCCACGAGCCTAGGCACTCTCTGCTTTCGCGCTCAGCCAATCTAGGCTTCGCGCGAACCCACCCACCCAACCCTATAATCCTGCGCTAATTGACCCCCAGACCCTGTCTGTGGGTGTCTTTTGGCCAAATTGTAAGCAAGCTGACATCTTTGGCAAAACGTGCCCTAGGGTAAATGGGAAGAGTGTACGTCCATTTCCTTAATCCAATTCTCAATTTCTCACCTCACGCGTGCTCTGCGCTGCGCGCTTCAAGTGCGGCGAGACACCAAGTGACAAAGCGCCGTCTTCGAAGCACAATCATTTCATCAGCGCGCTTAGGTGACCGTCATCGAGCGAGTACATGCACCGAGGTTTGATTGAGACGTGCGACATACTCGACGTAACGACATCCACTGCTCGACAACAGATAGTTGGTAAAGTCCATAGCTATCGCTCCAACTTCAGCGATTCTTACGGACCCAGCTCGCTTCGTCTCCGGCATGAACAACGGTGCCTATGGGCCGACGCCACCTGTGGCGCTGGGTTCCAGCGGCATCGTCCTCCAGCGGCCACTTGGAATCGGCACAATGCAGTGGGGTCGCTCGTGGTTGGACGGGAAGCTCAACCGGGGCGGGAATCTCAGCGACAAGCAGTGTCTGGAGGTGCGATGTGATATCAGTGTACCGCTCTACTCCGCTGTTTTCATCGCAGCATGCGCCACTTACGCGACGAAAACGCGTTTGCGGTTTCGCGTGTTTTGAAGCTGACTATTGCACACGGCGGGGGGCATAGATATTCCGGGAGTTGACGAAACGGTACGGCATCGAGTTCTTCGATACGGCGGAGGGCTATGGGGGCGGGAGCAGCGAAGAGCGGCTGAGGGATATGGTAGAGTGGGGTGACGAACCAAAGGTGGGGGACCTCCTCCAGTCTACCTCGCACATTTTAAATAGAGAAGTATACAACGTGTTTTGGTAGACTCAAGCGAACTCTGCTCGGAGACGCAGGTGACGTTAGCAACAAAGTTTCTACCGCACTTGGGGCGCTGGAGCAAGTGGTCCCTCTCGCGCGCGATGCTCTCGTCAAACAAGCGACTCGGCGTCCCTTGCAGCGACATATACTTCATCCACACGCCCGTGCACCCTCTGCCGCTCGAGCACTGGGTCGCCGCTGCGGCGGAGCAAGCCAAAAAGGGCCACGTCCGGGCGTTGGGACTGTCGAACTGCAATGCGGATCAGGTGAGCCAGCAGTACAGCGCGTCTAGCCGTCTAGAAAGCACAGGAAGAGCCCGACATGTAATTTTCGGCTGCGACTACGAAGTGATGTACGGGTGCAAACGCTCAGCTCGGTGGATGATGGGCGGTTTCTCCTGTTAGGTTCGTCGCGCCTGTGCGGAGGCGGAGCGACACGGGCAGAGCATCGCGTGCAATCAGATAATGTACAACCTTATTTGTTACGGGAGCGACGCGGTGAAGCAGACGGAGGCGGCCTGTAAGGAGTTGGGCGTCACAGTCGTGGCATACGCCCCGTTGGGGCAGGTAGAGCAGTCCCTGCCCGCACGCTCTTGTCTTCGCCTCATCACCTACCACTGTGATGACCGAGATCACGAGATGACATTCCCTCGACAATATGCCCACTTCGACTGCACCAATATCTATCTGAACATTATGTCTTTTTTGGTACTGTCGTGTCGGGATCGCCCATGAATCCCTGCTTTGTGGTTTCACTCGCCGCATATCCGCCGAGTGAGTGATTAAGCGGTTTTACTTGTTATCGATGAGGTCGTCGATGGTAGAACCGCCGCTGTCATGATGGTATCGATGTGTCAACTCAACTTTTTGTTGACACCCTCGAGATGGTGGCCTTCGTTTGCTACGGTGATGTTCTTGTCGATCCGACATAGGTTGGCTGTTGGGCTTAGCTGATGCACCATAACGTGTCAGCTGCACGTGGGTGACGCCTCGTGTGGTGACTGTCCCCTGCGCGCACTGGGTGCACACCCACAGGGGCTGCTCACCAAGGACCTCACCCCCGAGAAGTTTTCCACGATCCGGGTGGCCAGCATGGCCGGCGTGGGAATGGAGGAGCTGACGGCGCTGAGGGCGAAGCTGGCACAGCTTTCCGAGAAGCACGGGCGCAGCATGGCCCAGGTGTGTCTCAACTGGACCATCTGCCACGGGGCAGTGCCGCTGGTGGGCTGCCGTAGCGTCGCGCAGGCGCAGGATAGTGTCGGGTGTCTGGATTGGCGGCTGGATGAGGGCGATGTCGCGGAGCTAGACAGCGCCGCACTCAGCCTCAGCACACTCGCAAAGCCCAAGCGAAGACGAGCAATGTTTGTGGTGTTCATCAGTCTGCTCGTGCTTAGCTATAAGATCACCCGCGGTGTGGAGTCCGCGGTTGCATTCGTGGGCAGACTGTTCGGCTACTGTCGTTCAGGCACCAGCGACTCACGAAAGCTCGAGTAAGAAGTATGTCGTCCCTATTGTCGACTGAGCATCAACGATAGCATAGAGACGTTCAGGCACCAGTGACTCACGAAAGCTCGAGTAAGAAGTATGTCGCCCCTATTGTCGACTGAGCATCAACGATAGCATAGAGACTACGACAGTGGGAGTATTTCCTCCACAGCAACCCTGCACAAGAAGTCGCAATTTCAGCCCATTTTGTTGGGCTTCGTTCGAAGGGGTAAACTGGCATCCAGGGGCATACGGTATGCTCATCACGTAGCTACTGAGGTACCTTATGTGTTCGATATGTTATACATTCTGAGCGGCTGATCTGCCGTGATGGAGATGAAGAGCTAGACAGAGCTGCCCTGATAACAAGCCCAAGATGGGAGGGGTATATACAGTCGCTGTACAAGAGTTGCGCCCAGCTGTAGTTGGTAGTTCAAATTCACTTTCATTTCAAATGAGTGCCTGTTGACTGGACTGTCTAATACGAACGTGGAATGAACCTACGCTAACATTTTTGGATGATAGACATGGCGCGTTGTGCATATGTTCGGCCGATATGGATACTAGCGGACACGTAGATGTAGAAACTTTTTGCAATAGTTACACATTCACCGCCCCGAAGCAGCTGGGCGGCTGCACCGTTCCCTCACTTTCTCTTTCTTTGCGGTTTGGTGCTGGCCTTCACAAAGCGAGATGGGGAGAAGGGGCGAATGTCCAGCCCACATTGCACCGAGCCATCCGCAATTAGCTCGGACACAAGCTTGCCAGTGATAAGGGAATTCAGTATACCCCAACATCCCAGACCTAGGGACACAAGCGGCACCCCTCATCAGCGCTACCGTGTACACAGAAAACAACACAAGCACAAAACCGAGTTCCAATGCTCAGGTGACACACCCCCCCCCCCCACACGCACATCACACATACACACAACCCCACACACAGGCATGTACGCGCGCACACACACACACACACACACACATAAATAGGCACGACAAGATGTACCTGTGGCGACGTACGCGCCATCAACACCACCGACAGCTCCGATCACAGGCAGGCCATCGGGCGAGATGGGTAGGAAGCAGGACTGTTCTTTAGTGGTGGGCGCCGCAGCAAGACGCGAGGACAGTAGACCAGCCAGTTCCTTGATGTTGCTTGTCTTCCGCGGGTCGACCTCAACTTGGGCTGGGTCTTCTGGGATGGGGACGGCCTCGGGCTCGCCACAGACGTAAACCTGAGAGTGTAGGTATATAAAAGTGAGGCACGATATGAACCGGGCAGGGCAGGAGGAAGGACAAAGGGGAGGTGGGCTTACATCTCCGTCCGGGCGAGGGTATACTTCTGGCTCCGCTGATGCGCCCGAGGGGAGTGAGATGGTTGTGAAAAGCGCATGTGCCGTTACAGCTGGCTACATTGTATACCAGAGATATGGGTAAAAATGCAAACGACGAGACAAAGTGTTATTGATGAATACGCTACTCGACAGAGGAGTGAAGTAAAGCAGCCACATGACACCCTGGCACCTAGAGAAGCGCAGCCAAGTTATACAGGTGCTGCCTCAAGGAGGTATTGACTACTGACCTCCGGGCGAAGGAGGATGCTGTGATACTTCTGTCCGCTGATCTCAGGCAGTGGTAGCCACCTGGCGTGCAGCGGCCAGATGACGGTTCACGGTGGGGCTGGATCTGGTGGTGAGAAACAGGGGCATGCCTGCCATGAGGGATATGCGTAGGTGCCTCACCTGGCCGCCAAGGAGCTCCAGGGCCCCATCGCAATCACTACTTTGTCGCACGACAAAGACTTGCCGTCCACCAACACACCTGCGCAGCCACACAATACTTACTCGTAAGGGCGCACAGCCCGCATAAGCAGAATCAAGGGCCTAGTGCAGGGAACTTATGGAGCTGAATTGGGAAAGCATACATATCAGTACATACATATGCGCGCAAATTGGTCACGTGTTTGCATGCGGGTGCTAATTTGTATGTGTGTGCGTGTGAACGTATTCTTTGTATGCGCTTGTCTGCGAAAATTTGTCTCGTAAATTTGATAGTGTGTATGCTTGCACGTGTTCGTGAATATATATGTGTGTGTGGGGGGGGTGGGGGAGGGGTGTGTGTGTGTATGTGTGTATGTATGTGTCTGTGTTAGGGTTAAGGGGGGGGGGGGGGGGGACCTTTCATACTCCCCGCATCATCCGGAGCACCTTCCAGCTCCAGGCCGTCAACGCGGCCGGTCACAACGTTCGCCCCCGACGCCTCAACCAGCCGCTGGGTGAGCTTCTCAGGATGCACCTGCGCGGTTGTCTGATGGGTTCCGAGCACCTGCATAACGAATGTACCCCACCTCAGCCCAGACTACCACAAAGCACAATACCCCAGCAGGCTTCTCAAAACACTAGTGTTCCCCTATTATTTCATTGCATAGATACATCTGGATGAAAAGGAATGGGAATGTAGATAATTGGGTGGATGAGGGGCGGAGAAGGGAGGCAGCGCACCTGCCAGGCGGTGACTTGTCGATCGAGCCAGTCAGGCGCAGAGCCACTGGAACTGGATGCCGTGCTTGCGCTTGCACGAAACGACACAGCAATGGTGTCGAGCTTGCGGTACCCAATGGACTCCGCGCCGAGCTCTGAGGCAATCTAGAGCAGCGAGAGGGCAGGGAATGGCATGAGCGGTGTGGAGGGAATGTTGGAGGAATTGAGGAGGGGGAAAGGGTGTGCACGGCGATAGGCCAACCTGCTCATGGAGGGCGTAGGATGCTCGCCCGAGGGGCCCAACGGGGGAGGAGTCGTTCCAGTCCATTGCCAGAAAGCCAGCTGCCTTGCCTGCAACGCACATTCAGATCGCATGCCTCGAGGAATGACATAAATGAATCATAGGAAGCGAAATTAGGTGCAACAGCTTGTGGGGACTGGGGAGGGAGGCATAGAGATGGGCCCCTACCTGAGGCCGCCCCAGCCACTTTGTTGCTCTCCACGATTGTCGACTTAACGCCCCTGCAGGAAAAGGTGTGCAGCACAACATGGTGAGCAACGACACTCCGTAAAACTCTGCAAAACAGTCTACAGTCGTCGACCTTCGACGGTCAAGGCGACAACGAGGAGCCGCCTCCCGCGAGGCCTATACCTCAAAGAAAGGAAGTACGCCACTGATGCTCCGACAACGCCTCCGCCACAAATTACAACCCTGTGGCACAGGCGTGGGGCCGGCATTGGAGTGCGACTTGTGAGTTTACGCCGAGTAATAAACTGGACCTGGACGGATTGAGGTCAGGTGAGGTGAGGTCGGCGCACGACGCGAGCATTCGCCATAGTTAGTGTGTCATACGGGCATGTAAGCTAGCCGCGTTCTGTGGGCAGTTATAAAATGACTTACTTGTCGGAGGTGTGAGTAGATTCGCCGAGAGCTACGTTGCTCTGCGGACAGAAGTGGGTTGTTAGATAGTTAAATATTTTGTTCACGGCACTGGCCTAACACATACCGAACTATCTAGCTGTCTCACTGTCTCAGCGACTGATGGGTTGGCACGGATTGTTCAAAGGAAGGGCTCGGCTGCTTTCAACCATTGTTAAACTGAGACCGGTTTCTCATAAAATCTTTTCGTATTTGGGGAAACACCATGGCTGCGGAGACGAGAGTCGCTCGGCGTTTTCGGAAGATGGTGAGTGCGGGTGAGTCTCGCGACGGTGATGGCGGCGAGTGCACACCGGTAGAACAAGTGGTACCGTGACCCAGTTCTACCGAAAAGGCACAGGGACGCATCGGAGCCAAGGATATCCGCAACCCGGACAGACAGTCTTACGCAACCGCTGCGATCGACACTTGCTTGGGAGCTGTTTAGAGCCTCAGTGCTCCGGGCCGACGAGAGACAAGAGAGTCCTCGCCATACTATTTCAGTCTCTTCATATACGATTGGCGCCGGTTCGCTTCCGGGAAAACAAATAAATAGAAATAGAAATGATTACACGAGCGACAGGTACTCTGGTACACCTATGAATAAGCAATTACTAGCAGAGACAAACAAGTGTATTATGATCGTAAATTTTTTACTAGAAAAAGCAGCATAAGCCACCAAGCAAAAAGAAGAAAAGAGGGAAAAACCCTAAGCCCGAGGAACAGGAAGGCGTGCCACAGCATCAGCACTGCCCTCCTGCAAGACATCGCGGAGATAGGAACCCAAAGAACCATAAAGAGCAGCAGAAAGACGTTGCATGAACTCTCGCCGCACATCCCCCCAAGAACGCCGTAAAGGAACATAAGAAGTAGTTTGACGAACGAAATGTTGGATACGGACATAGCCGTCAAAGCGCAAAGAACGAGAGTCAACAACACCCATGCCATGGAAGCGACGAACTGCCACCAAAATAGCTAGGCGATCAACCAAGTCAGCCGCCATAATAGGCCCCAACCGGCCCCCATCCTCCAGAGCGAAGGGATAGTAGTGATGGATCGACTAAACCGAAGGCGTACCAAGCAAAGCAAAAGTGCGGAGGTCCGCATGAAGTTTGCCATGCTGAGCTCCCAATGAAAGGCTTCCCGGGAGTGGAAGACGAGCACGTATACGAGGAACATAAGGGTTCGTGCGAGCACTTGTAACCGTTACATCAACAATAATATGACGGTGCGGAGCCATGAAGTTTAACCAAGCCACGTCCCCTAGACGATCTCGAGAAGCTCCCGACCGACTACGGCGGACCTCCAACCGCAAGTCCCGTCCCTTAGTAGCCCCCGCTTCAAGCATGAACTCGTCAAGCACGTGGACAATCCGATCATGGAGTTGGATGACGTACAAAGAGCACGGGCACCGGGGGATGTGGTCCATAAGCTTAGCACTTGTGGAGCGCTCACCCGACATAGAGGTGTCCGATACCGTTGACGAAGATCCAGGCCCACGAGGCTCAAAGGGAGCCCCAATACACCGAGGGCACTTCCGAACATAAGAGGCGCTTCGCAGTGAGGCCAAGCACCCGGTGTGCTGCCATCATATAACAATCGGATGCCACCTTGAAATTGGACTCATGTGATGCGCAAAAGAGAGGTAAAGCCCCGCGACCCGTACCCGAAATCACCCTCATATAGTCCGGTGGGGATGGTTTGCAAAACGCCAGGAGGTCAAGGTAGGCTCGGACACGAAGAGTGCGCGAAATGTCCCGTTGAATGTGGCCCCAGAATCTCCCGAGCGAGTAAAAGCATCGGGAGTCGGAAGTTGTAGGCAAGTCAATTGGGTAGCGAGAGCCACATCATTGTTAACCGGAGATACCACCACCTCCACATCGGGCCCAGTATAGTCCGAAAGGTCTTGATTTAGTGTGTTACTAACACCACGAGATCCGACTCCCATAACCCGCCCATATTGGAGATCGTATCATACGAACTGCGCAATTGGACCGCCCACGGTAAAGTAGAAGTAACAACATGCAGTAGTTCCAGCCGGATAAGACATAAGACATAGGACCTAGCGACTCTGACTCGTAATCAGTAATCAGGTCGGCGAGGGTCGCGGTGAATGAAGCATAGTGAGCAAGTGCGGCGTCTAGCTCGAGGGACGGTATATTAAGCCCCCCTAACTCCGCGGGTAGGGAGAGCTGGCGCTTAGCACAATTCAGTTGATCGAGCGTATGTACGTCATAAGAAACGCCCAAGATTCGGAAAACTGCATTACGAACGGCTATATCTACAACAACAAGGTACGGTCGGCAGATATATGGGGGGAGGGTGCGGAGCAAGAACCCATAGCGGCGTACCGCACACGTGTTCATCAAGCGAAAGGCAACATGTGTCCCTCCGAAGTCCGACATAGCACAGCAAACGATCTTGTCAAAGAGGAGCTGATGAGTCTCCACGGTATCCTGCGGCTATAAGTGAACATAATCCTTAGATCTCATTCTGAGATGCCGGAGGGCCATCTGCCATCGAGAAGTTCATCGCCAAAGGGGCTCCTTGGTTACTAGTGCCCGTAACAACGGGAACCATCGCCCGTATCACCTCAACAAATTGTATCCGGGGGTACCATGCACGAAGACTTGTTTGGTTGAACCCTCGAGCGGACTTTCCCCAATTCCTCCGTAGCCACCGTAATCACAGTCGAGACGAAAGGTGTTTTGATCAAGTGCTTACCATCGTCAGAGAAGGCTTGGATCGCAGATGAATCCTTATACCGTTCGCCAATATTCCGGATGGGGGAGCTGATCGCCAAGTTGAAAAAAGCGGGCCAAGAGGGTCTTCTTGTCGGACACCCGTACGAGACTGAACCGTGCCGTACAAAAGCGAAACATCTCTGGGGTCGGAAAAATACACCGTGGAGTCCCGTGAATATATTATCTCACCCAACGGGATAATAGGATGCAAATCGGGATTCTTGTACATCTCTTCTAAGAAACTCCGGCGGGAAATGGTGTTAAAGGCGTTTTCCAAGTCCAACATGAGGAGGCTGCAATCGGGAATAACTTGTAGGCCGATACGAGTGGTGTGTATGGCTCGCTCGATACTAGCTTTGGTGAAAACCGATCTCTCTATAGGGCCCAAGTGGTCGGCCGCCACAGTCGCTATCCGCGCAAGAGCGTGACAGTGAGCTAGCCGCGATAGAATGCTGCCGGCAGCAAGCGGCCTAACCTTAGTAACCTCGCCCCGAAGGCGAGTGGCGTCACGGCGACACATTTCTGCTTGTGGAGAGCCCACCCGGTCGCACTCGCCGGAAAATCTGCCGCAGCATCGGGTATACTTCCCGCTGAGTAGCGGTTGACCCATTTGCGCCATGCCGGGACATTCAAGTCACGGACATGTGACCACCGCCAGCCATCAACATGGGGGGTTGACAAGCGATGTGCTTTTCTCAAGACAAGGAGCATAGAATCCTCCCATGTTTTGAGGCTGTCACGGTCATCTAGGTAAGTGAAGGGTGGGCGCGCTGGAGGGGACAAAGCGCTAGGGAGGTCGATGTGAGGGTGGGGGTTACCATGTGGAGGATGCAGCCGTTGAAGACCAACCATAGCCACATCCGCGTCCTCCACCATTCCGAAGTCGGCTCTGTCCAAGGCCATACGGTCCCGTCGCAATTGGCCAATCTCCACTAGCTCGCGGGCTTGACGGAAGGCAGCACGGCGTATATGTAGATATAAGAGTTTGTCCATGGAAGAGAACAGTACTTACTTCACGTATGTGTCTGAGCACCGGGCCGGAATTATGGTGTGTAGGCAGTCGGCCGACATTCATAGTTCCGTGCTGCCGAACGTTTTGTCGACGGCTTATTGTCGTCGGATGCTCGCATTTCAAATGCTCCAAACTAGCGATCTTCTCCGACAGAGTATGCTCGGTAAGTCGGGGCTCCGCGAGTCGAGGTTGCCGGGAGATCCCGGCCGCTTCCTCGCATGAACAATTGATTTGAGTCATTGGGTGCACCCTCACAATCTCTGCAGCAACCGAACACATCCTTTGCTTGTGGATCCTGGCGATGCGCATGGACAAATTACTTTCACGTTGAGTATAAGAATAAATTAGCCGTGTCTACCCTTGGCTCTAGTTGTGGCGGTCACGTCCGTCGACGCGGTTCAACGAGAAATGAACGGTTATCCCCGTAATTGTTACTTTGACATGTCACAATGAACCACAAGTCGAACATGCTACAGGTTTGTAGAGACCTCGCCTCCTTGTAAAACAATGTTATCAACGCTTCATGCGCTCGGTTTTTATTATGGTTTAGTATATGTAGGCCGGTTATGGCTATTGGCATATGGTTGCTGCCAAGCGCGGTGGTTTTCAAAACCATCGGCTTTCGTCGACGACGGCGGCTTTGAGAAGCTGTTACAAAACGCTCACTAAGGCGACGGAAACCTAAGGAGGGGCGGAGGCTAGCTCTAATGCATGGTCGATTGATTTATCATTGGCGGGGTGTTCAGGAAAGAATAACGGCATTGCCGTGATACAACCCGGTGGGGTTGACCATGGGCTCGCTGCCGTTTATGACGGATGACCGGCGTTGTATGAACGGTTAAGTGGACCTTAGCAGTGATAACTTGTCTAAACCAATCCCATTGTGTGCTTCACACGTCATTGTATACGAAGATATATTGAGGTCATATCGCAACCGTGGTTGAGGGCATCTCTTATTCACTGTTTGTTGTGCTGACCGCCGCCCTTGAGCTAGCCGACAAGCGCATAGCAAAGTTTCTTTGGTTTCTTTGTCGAGAACCAGAAATCAGAAAAGACGCGAATTTAAGTTGTACCCGGTAAGGATAGTAGCTTATATTTGTACATCTGTGTGTGTGTGGGGGGGGGAGAGAGATTATTGTCACTGCGTATGTGAGCATTTGTGTGTGCGTGTCTCAGTGTGTGCTACTTGAATAATAAGTATACATATGTATATATATATGCGTATGTGTGCCTTGTGTATCTATGTGTGCGTGTATATATCTCTGTGTGCATGAACCTATGTTTGGAGCGAGGGAGAAGGAGATAGAAAGAGTGGGGGTGGGGGGCACACAGACAGAAACACACACACACACATACACACACATACACACACACACACAAACACACACACACACACACACACATACACACACAAACTCACACACACACACACACACAAACACACACACACACACACACACACATTTTTTCTAAACATATCTCGACCCACACACATCCATAGAAAATCTCAATCACACAAACACAGGAAGGATATTCATCAATATTGGGTGTGTGTGTGTGTTTGTGGGCATGTGTCTGTCTGTGTCACCGTGTTCCCGCCTTTTTCTATCTCTTCCTTCTTCGCTCCAATTCTCGAAACACATGTTAATACACACAGACAGACGTAATTACACTAGCACGCAAGCACACACACACACACACACACACACACACACACACACACACACACACACACAAACTCACACACAAACTCACACACACACACACACACACACGCACACACACACACACACACACACACACACACACGCACACACACACACACACACACACACACACACACACACACACACACACACACACACTGCTCGCGCGCACACATAATACTACTGAAAGCACAATACAGTCTTCCCATAAGTTCGTTATTTGCGGGCCAGCAGCACGCATTTGATTACCCGCTACACGGCGCCCGCCGGCGGCGCAGCGGCGGCGGCCCCGGAGGGGGGTGCGCTCGCAGGCCCGTCGGCATCCCCTCACCTCCCCGTGGTGGGCGATGGAAACCCCGTAGCCATGCCAGGTCTGGCACGGTAGGGGGCTAAGAGGGCCGACAGCTCGATCCGTGGGATCAAGAGCTGTCGGGAAAGCCCTGTACAGAGGGCTTTTGAAAAAATAATTTCTGTGCACTACCGGCGCCAAGATCCCCCGCTCGGCCCGTCCGATATTTTTTTCGCATACAGATACTCCTAGATACTGCCTTCCTTTGAGGGGTGGGGCCAGTACTACGGCAGCGTTTGATGGCGAGGAGGGTACGGCCGGATCAGCGGTGGGAGGCGGGTGTTGGAGCTGGTGGTGGCCAGCCGGGAAGCAGCGCCAGGAAAGGGCGCTCGCTAGCTGTCGACCAGCCCTGTGCCGGTCGAACCTTGCCGAGGGGTGAGGCAAGACATGGCACATGACGGTGGCTAGTCGCAGACGGAGGAGCGGCTACAGGAGGCGGCGGCGATCCTCAAGATCAGCCGCCGCCGGAAAGCCGTGTACGGAGGGCTTTTTTGGATACTAAAAATAATGTCAGTACCCGGCGTCGAGCTAGTTGGGGAGCACCACCAGGGTAGGGCGCTCACTAGCGCGCCGCTACGTCGTCAAGCGTCATCTCCCGGGGGGAGGAGTCAGCTGGGACGGCAAGGAGGACAGTCGCGACGGGAGGAGCGACACGATCTGGCGGCGACGACCCTTTGGGTCGGCGCCGCCGGAAAACCCGGCACGGAGGGTTTTGTTTAATTCCGGGCGCCCGCGGCCCGCCGGATCCGGCTGCGGTGACCTCCCCCTCCCCCCTCTTCGACACCCACTACCCCGACAGACCTTCATACTCCTAGGGGTCCTTGAGCGTGGGCCCGGGTGAGCGCGGAGGCCCCCGCTCAAGAAAAGGCTGCTCGGTGGACGCGCGATCAGAGGGGGGAGGGTACGGCCACATGCCGGAAAACCGACAGGTACCCGGGTACCAGACAGAGAAAAAACCGGGGAAATGAGCGGGGAAAATTCAGGCGCGGAGGCATGAGCGCTAGTTTTTTCTATGTCTCTGTGTCTCGGTCCCCCCCACCTGTCCTCGAGGTGATGGGGGACCTCGACACGGAGGACCGCCGCGTCGGTGGACGCGGCAAGACCTTGGGGCGGGGTTTACGGGATGGAGCGGCGGGATCGACGAGCGACCGCGCGAGGAGGGGTTTTTTGCCAGCCTTTCCCCTCCTACCTTCGGCAAGACCGAAGTCACGCGGGAGCTAGATTAGGCTGGCCCGTCGTCCCTCCCGAACGCCGACCGGCCTAGGCCGGTCGACACCCCGGTTCGGCGGGAGCGGGCCGTGCATCGTGAAAGTCGAGCAGCAGTTTAGTTTTGCATTTCTCGACAAGTGGATTTATTTTTAGATCTGTTTTCTTGATTACAAAATTATTACGCTGTTACTGCCATTGGAGAGGTTGGGATTAGTGGTTAACGGTCTACCTCACGCTTCTAAGTCCTGTATGGCATCGCAAAAGGGGGGGCCCAGAGACGACAGCCGGTTCTTACTGGTATTGTTGTAAACAATTTCAAATTTCAAATTACCCGCTACACACTGCCGCGATGGCCATACAGATGAATTGAAGGGTAAAATACCGACTGTCGAACAATACACCACGGCGCGTTGCTCACTGACGTGGACACATTCGGCACGCCCCAATAACCATGGGCACCTACGTTAGATTTGCGGCCCATATTTTGCGGGCCGAAATTCGTGCATGTATAGGTTATGCACGCCTCTTTGCGTAGCTCGGTACACGTAGTGTCGCGACAAGCATGGAGACTACTCGACACTGGGTTCTCAACATGTTTGTACGATTGTACAAGTATCCGCCGAGCGTTCTGCGCCCGGCCGTCTACATAGCGGCGACACCGAGATTGGTATGTCGAGTGCGGTAAGTTTTCTTGCCACGTGCCCGGAAACACAACCAAGGAGAACGGGCTAGGGACCTATTGAGATTGAGAGGCGGTTGACTTGCAGTGTAAGCACCCTAGCGCGCGGATCGCTGGCCTTTTGAAAATTGGCGGGGAGACAGCACCCGGCGCATACGGTACATGTTGTAAATAGTTTCAATGGCGGGGAACTTTTTAAGTACCCTAGCACGGGCGTTTATTTGCCCTGGGGCAAACGGCACGGCACCATGCCATCATGGGGCATGAAATGGGCAACGCCGTAAATGGAAGAAATATAGAGCGCTGACTCTTGAGCGTATGGGTGAAGCTAGTGAGCGGGTACCACATGTCCATGGGTTGCCAGCTCCGCGCGAATGTGGCAGATTTTGAAACCCTGAAAACTTTAGTTGGTTGTACGAGGGCATGGATGACATCGGACGGCGGTATTGTAGCAAAAACTGAATTGTATACGTACATGAAATCGAAAATCATTGTTTTCTTGGGGGATGGGCTTCCACTTGCAATTTAGCTTGCTTCAATTGGACACCGTAATACGGCGAAGTTAGACTTTTTTTAGCCTCCCGAGATGTGGGTTTCTTGGCCCAATCCCACACACGTCAAGCATCTTAACGACACATGCCATCACACCCACGTGCTCCCATGTTTGCGGACAACATGCTGAGATCATAAAAACTGCATGTTGTGTCGCCGAATTCGGGAGTATTCACCAGCCAAAGTGTAGAAAATCCGAATTCCGGGGCGCCCAAATTAGGGCATGCTCCGAAATCGGGGATGGGCCGCAAACTCTTATACGTCATATCGTAGCCGCGACGATCCCCATTTGTGCCCCGCTTCCCTCCTTACTTCACCACCAACACAAGTATCGGTCCGCCATTTCAACGAGCAAAAGTACAGCTAAACCTAAGAAACCCTACACGAAAAAACACCTACCCTACGCGAAAGGCCCTACTTCAGTAGTACGGTAACGGACTTTTTGGGACGAGCGTATAGTCGAGAGAGGGAGAGGGAGAGGGAGAGGGAGAGGGAGAGGGAGAGGGAGAGGGAGAGGGAGAGGGAGAGGGAGAGGGAGAGGTAGAAGGAAAGGGAGAGGGGAGAGGGATAGGGAGCGGGAGAGGGAGAGGAGGAGTAAGTGGGCAGGGAGAGTGAGAGGGAAAGGGGGAGAGGGGGAGGGAAAGAGAGAGAGAAGGGGGGGGGGGAGAGGGAGAATGCCCCCGTGTCTATTGTGTTTCATGTAATTTGGTGTATTCATATTATACACACGCTGCCTCTCCCTCTCCCTCTCCCTCTCCCTCTCCCTCTCCCTCTCCCTCTCTCTCTCCCTCTCCCTCTCCCTCTCCCTCTCCCTCTCCCTCTCCCTCTCCCTCTCCCTCCCTCTCCCTCTCCCTCTCCCTCTCCCTCTCCCTCTCCCTCTCCCTCTCCCTCTCCCTCTCCCTCTCCCTCTCCCTCTCCTCTCCCTCTCCCTCTCCCTCTCCCTCTCCCTCTCCCTCTCCCTCTCCCTCTCCCTCTCCCTCTCCCTCTCCCTCAAAGTTGATGGGGCGATAAGGAATGCTTACACTCAGTGAGTGACACTGCATGTCATCTCACCGTCAGCAAGTGCCTAGCACTTGCCTATCACATGACACGCACTCACCTTGTGGTGAGCACACGCCAACGTACATTCTGAGCCTTTAGATGATATCTAACGCTCAGCAACTTGCCATCATCAGCAGCATAATCCACTCTATTGCTGATTGGCTTATCATCTCAGAGTGTTGAGTCACAGCCGTACTATCACGATGCTACTCGACCAACATTGCTGTGTAGCAGCTTGATCACCACACATAACTATGTCGCGCAACACCCCCTTGCTACGCAGGCAAACCCATGATGGCATTGCACAACTTGTTGTACAGTGCACTCACAAATGGCTTGGTTAGCACATCAGCAAGCATGTTCTCCGTCGCACAATATTGCACCTCGATGTCTCCGCTCTCCACCTTAACCCGACAGAAGTGGTACCTCACGTCCATGTGCTTGTTGTGTCCGGTCGTGATGCTATTCTTGCTGAGTGCGATACAAATCTAATTGTCCTCGTGAATGGTGATGGCAGACCCGGAGTCTTGGTGAAACTCGTGGAGCAGTTACTTTTAAAACATCGCCTCCTTAGTAGCCGCAGTCAGCGCCATCTATTCTGCCTCCGCTGTCAACAGTGCCACAGTTTGTTGCCGGTGACTCTTCCAACTCACCGCTACACCGTTGAGCATGAACACATACCCTGTGCGAGAGCGCCGCTCGCCAATATCACTCGCGTTGTCAGAATTTGACCATCCTACCACCTTTGATGAAGGTGCGCCTCCGTACATCAACACCGAATCTGCGGTTCCCCTGAGGTGACGGAGCACCCTCTTGGCTTGCTCTTTATGTGACTGAGAGGGGTCGGACATGTACCTACTCACGTGGCTAAGAGCCATGGTGATGTCGGGCCGTGTGCTCACGGAAGCGTAAAGCAAGCTACCGATCAAGTTTTGGTACGGCACTAAACCGGGAGGCAGCTTTGATGTCGACGTCTCCACACAATTGCTCAAAGCATCGACCGCCGTAGGTGAGCGCACTAGCTTGCAGTCTATCATATTGAAGCGCTCCTAAATGTCTAAGACGTATTGAAATTGAAATTGAAATTGTTTACAACATGTACCGTATGCGCCGGTTTTTCACCAAAAAGGCGGATGCGTCGGCTGCTGTCTCTGGGCCCTCCCAACTATGCCATACATGGAACTTACAAGTCAGGGCTAGACCGTGAACCACCTATGTCCAACCTCTCCAAGTGAGGTCGGGGGTTTTACTCCCCCCCGGGGAGGGTCTGAAGCGGGTTAAAGGTGGTGTGCATGAATGGCTTGGGGAGGTGCGTTATGCGGAGGCTCGGCGAGTGGTCGTGCGTGATTTGGTGCGGTAGACAAGGAGGAGATAATGCAGCCATTGGACGGTGTGGGCATGGAGTGTGGAATGGATGCGAGATGTGTCGAGTCGTGCTTTGGTGATGAGTTTGTCGGGAGGGTCGGTGCGGAGGGTGAGGAGAGAGGTGAGACTTGCGATGGTGGATGAGTGCGGTGTGCCCGTGCGGCTCATGACTAGGGGCAGGATGTCGACTTCGGTATCTGGCCTGTGGTTTCGGATGGCATTTGCGAGGGGTGTGTATTTGTCTCTAATCAAGCGGGCTGTGTGTGAGAGGTTGTGGTCGGTGCAGTACTTCCACTCCCCTATCTGTATTTTCCTGATAGAGGAGTATCGGCGGCGGCCGTTGTTGTGACCTACGAAGCGAGGTTCGAGGAGGCGTATGAAATCGGGTTTGTGCGCCGGGGGACGTAGTGCAGGCGTGAGGATTTCGGGGGGGAGGATAGCGGGGCACGAGGTTAGGGAGTCGGGCGAGAGACCTTCGTCTGCATCAACAAGGCGGGTAGGCATGTGGGTGGGGTGCGGGGGGTGACAGTCAAGCGGGGTGGAGGTGGGGGAGGGGTGGGTGAAGGACTTGATGGGTTTGTTACCGAAGTCTGCAGTGATAGTCTCCCAGCGACCTCCGTTGAGGGATAGTAGGAGGTGTAGCGCGCTGTTGTGACGGTCCTGTCTTAGGCCCGACATGGATGGGCAGTTACCGGCCATGTGGCCGTTGCTGGTGAATTGTCCACACATGGGGCATCGCATGGTGGGGTTGTGTGTGAGGAGGCGGGTGTTGTGGACGCCCCATATGAATTCTTGTTTGTGGGTGAATTGGTTGTTGGTGAGTGTTGTGAGTTTTTTGTGGAAGGTGAAGTCGGCGCCGTCTGCCGCGGCGCGGGCGAGGAGGGCGCCGTGTTTGGATGTTTGTGAGAGGGGTGTAAGTGTGTGCTTGCAGCTGTGGGTGTGTGCGTCGGCTTTGAGATTGGTGTATTTGTAGGGTATGGGTTCCCCCTGAGTTTGTGGTATGAGGGTGTAAGGCCAGGTCAAGTGACCGATGGACACGTCCGAGCATGTGTTGTATGTTGTGTTTGGTGGTTGACCATCTGCTACTTGGTTGGCGAGTGCGTCCGCGAGGTCGTTGCCGAGTGAGTGGTTGTGTGCTTTAATTTTGCCGAGATGTGTGCGGATACCTGCATCGCAGCGGGATATGATGGTGCGTGTGATGGAGAGGAGTGTGTCGCGGTGGATGTTGTGCCTATAAGCGGAGGGGCAGTTAAGGTATCCTTGTATGAGACGGAGGGAGCACGCACTGTCAGTTAGGAGGTGGGTATGGCCTAGTTGGAGGCCTATGTCAATACCAGCTAGTTCGGCTCGATTGATAGTATGGGAGGGAGGGGTAGAGGTCACCAAGATTTTGATGTTGGTGTCCGAGGCGGGGTGGGTGGCTGCCGCCCCTAGAGGGGAGCTGCCTCCTTTTTCGAGCCGTCTGTGTATACGAAGTCTTGCCAGTTCCAAGCAAGAGTTCCTCTGGTGGGGGAGTATGTTAGTCGTGTGCGTTCTTGGAGAGGGTAGGTAAGGGGGTGAGTGGGGTTGGGGGGGAAATGGTATATGCCTGCGGAGTGAGGTGAGTAGGAGTCGGTGAGGTGTGGAGGTGGGATGGTGATGGTGGGGTTCGGGAGGTGTGTGTCGTATATGGAAATTTGAAATTTGAAATTGTTTACAACAATACCAGTAAGAACCGGCTGCTGTCTCTGGGCCCCCCCTTTTGCTATGCTCAACTTGGAGTTGGACTTCTAAGCGTGAGGTAGACCGTGAACCACTAATCCCAACCTCTCCAATGGCAGTAACGATACCGTCTAAAACATACCCGTATCCCGGTATTTATAATTTTCTGATCTATACGTATTTTTTTGGATACAATATGAAAAATAAGATGTCGCTAATCTCCACGTTACGCGGCCTGCTCCAGCCGCTGTGGGGTCGCTGATCAGCAGGGCTGTCCAGCTTGAGCTAGTCGAGGCGAACCTGCCTAACCTCGGCTCCCGTGCGACTCCGGTCGTGCCGGAGCTTGGGGGGAAAGGCAGGTGAAAAACCCCCCTCGCATAGGTCGTCGTCGGTCCCGCCTCGATCCGTGCTCCACCCCGCCCGAGGTATTAGCCGCTCCTCCCGACGCAGCTCGCCACCTAGCCGAGTCTTCTCTCCTCCTTCGGGGGCTGAGAAGAGAAAATAACTAGGGTGCAGACGGTGTCCGGCTGGCTCTCCTGCCCCCGAGCCAGATTTTCTCCTGTCCCCTGTCCTTTTCCCGTCTGTTTCCAGCACCTATCTGATCGCGCTGTGGCCGTCCGTACCCTCCCCCGGTGGTTTACGTTGTTAGGGGGCCGCCTTTACGAGCAGTGTGCCGTTACGATAACCCTAGGCACACTGCCTAAGGCAGCCTATCGATAACCGGGTACCGACTAGGGAAGGGGTTGGAAGAACACATGGATCGAGTCGCCGGTCCTCAAAAGATGATGGGTACGGGAATTTTTCCAAAAACCCCCCGTACCGGGCTTTTCCGGCGGCGGTCGATCCTAAGGACCGCCGCCGCCAGACCGTGCCGCTCCTCCGGCTGCGACCAACCTCCGTCCTGCGTAGCATCAGGCCTCGCCCCCAGGGGAGACCTAAGGCTCTCGCAGGGCTTGCGACTGCTAGCGAGCGCTGTCCCTAGCGCTGCTTCCCAGCTGTCCGCCGCCAGCTCCAACACCCTCGTCCCTCCGCTGATCCGTCCGTACCCCTTTTCGCCAAAAAAGATTTCGCAAACGCCGCCCCCGCCCCATCGTCGGGAGAGTATCTGCGAGTATTTAGTCGCGAAAAAGACATATCGGACTGGCCGAGCGGGAGATCCATGTGCCGGTGTACGGATATTATGTTTTTCCAAAACCCTCCGTACAGGGCTTCCCGACAGCTGCTGATCCCGCGGATCGCAGCTGCCGGTACCTCGTTCAGCCCCCTACCGTGCCAGGCCTGGCACGGCTATGGGGTTACCATCGCCCACCGCGTGGAGGTAGAGGTAGGTGCCGACGGGCCTGCGAGCGCACCCCTCTCCGGGGCCGCCGCGGCTGCGCCGCCGGCGGGCGCCTCGTATATGGACTCGAGGGTGTTGTGGAGGGCGGTCATGGCTGTGTGTGAGGGTGTGGTGGGGAGTGCGAGGGAGTTAGCGACGAGGTAGATGTCGACCATCCAGCGTGTGCCGAATGGGGTAGGGGTGGGGTGGCCTGTGTGTTGGTCGGGGGGTAAGAAGGTGTTCGCGTCGTTGGGAAGGGTGTATAGTTGATGTGTGTAGGGGGAGTTGATATATTTGGAGTGGCGGTATGGTGTGTGTTCCCAACGGGGGAGTATGAGGATGGTAGCGCTGGGGGTGTGTGAGGTTGTGAGGTGTGCGCTGGTGATTGCGTGTTCCATGGCTCGGCGCATGCATTCGTGGTCGTATTCGGGGTTGGCGATGTTGGTGCATTGCCATGTGTGTGGGGCATTACTGCCGCTGGATGAGAAGACGATGTCTTCGGGGTAGAGTGAGTGGTAGGTGTGCGAGTGGAGTGATTTATTGAGGGGGTCTGAGTAGAGTTCTGTCTGGATGTGGAATGTGTGACGGAGGGCAGAGAGGAGGTCATGTCTGGTGGCCCATCTGTTGCGGGTGGTGGTGGCGGTTGTAGGTGAGTGGATTTCTGAGCGGGAGCCTAGGCGAGTGAGGAGGTTGTAGACCTCCTCTTCGAATGTATGATCGGAGAGGTCAGGGCGAAAGAGTTGGTATAGGTGGCGGACGCGGGGGCCGTTAAGGGTGGTGACTGCGCGGCCGTCGGGAGTGCAGAGTATTGTGGTATCGTGAAGTGAGGGGTGTGTGTGTGGATGGTGAATGTTCCGGTAGGGAGCATGTCGAGGTCAGGGTTGATGGGGTTGTGGTTGAATGTGATAAGGCGATATGACCAAGGAGGGGGTCCGGGTTCTGGCAGAATGGGAGTGGTGGAGGGGACAAAGCCGGAGTTAGATGCGGTGAGGGCGGTGGGGCCGGAGGGGGTCTCACTGATGGTGTCGTGTAGTTGAAGGCAAGGCGCCCACTGGACCTCGTGGAGACGGGTGAGGTCGTGTTGTTTGCCGCGAGCGCACCAGTCGCATTGCCATGTGGCGGGGCCTAAGGCAGGGCGGCATTGGGAATGGACGGCAAAGTGCGGGCATGTGCTGCAGGTGGAGGTGGGTTCTAAGTGCAGAGGGTTGTGACATATGGAGCAATCGGCGGGGGTGGGGGTGGGTAGGTTTACCGATGTGGGGGTGGAAGAGATGAGTCGGAAGCCGTCGTCCAGTTGGAGTTGTATGTCCCATTTCGTGAGGTGTTCCGGGGCCCATTCGACCATGTATTGGGTTTGTCCGTATTCTGTGTCTTTGTGTTTGGAGATGATGCGCGTCACGTCGCAGGGGGGGAAATGGTGATCTGAGGGGGTGAGGTATTCTGTGTCTATGTGCGTGATGGGTGCAGTGGGGGTGTAGATGTTGGTGCGGGAGGAGTGGGTAAAGGGGGAGAGGGTGGGAGGAGGGCGGGGGAGGTGCGAAGTGAGGAGGGGAACCCATGAGGGGTGGAGAGTGGTGGGGGGGGAATGCTTGTTTGGGGTTGAGGTTTGTGACGGGGAGTCGGTTGTGGACAGTGTCGGAGGGTTCGGTGAGTACTGCGGCGAGAAGGCGAATTGGGATAGAGAGGGAGGTGTTGGACCCCGTGAGTTTGGAGATGGACTGGCAGGACTTGAGGATGAAGGAGGAAGGGGTGGCTCGGAGGAGAATTTGTGACCATTCGGTTATGTAATTTTGCTAGAGGGGGTTAAGACGGGGAAGGAGGGAGGTGTGTGTCTTGCGGGGTGAGAATTCGCGGTATGCTTGTTTGTATGTGTGTGGGTCTGTGATATGTGTGGCTCTGTCTCTGAGTGATGTAAGGAGCGCGACGTCCTGGCTGGTGAAGTGGGTGCGGATTATGGAGGCAATGGGGTTGGTGAGGGAGAGGGGGGGATGTCGTGGAACATGGTTCCGGCGTCGCGTTGGGCGCGCACTAGGCATCTGAGCGTGGGGGGGGATAGACTGCCTGACATTATCGATTCAGTGGGCCAGTGGGAGTATGTTTTGGAGATGTTGTGTATGTGGGCTCTGGCCATGTGGCCCCAATCACCGGGGGAGTTCAGGATTTTGTGGAGGTGGCATACAATGAGTTGTGCGGCATGGGCTTTGAGGGAGGGGAGGCCGTAGCCGAGGTCGGAGGTGGGCCGGTGTAGGGCGGTGCGGGGGAGGTTACGTACCGATGATACGGCGGAGCGGAGACCGCGGCATATTTGACCTTCGAGGGTGTCCAATTGGGAGTCGCTGAAGAGGCCGAGTTGGAGGGTAAAGTGTTTCCCGAGTGAGGAGGCCACGGATGACGCGAATTCTGCGGGACTGGGTTAGTAGGGAGGAGGAGAGGGCGTTGATGAGGGATGTGGTAGTGCGTTTGAGTTCGTGCCAGTGTTTGGTGAAGGTGAGGGAGGTGTTGAGTTCGACCCCAAGGACGCGGTATGTGTCCGAGGGGCCTTATGGAGGGGATGGGTGCCGGGGTGGAGTTGATGGTGATGAACTGTGTTTGGAGGCGGGATGTGAGGAGGGTGATGTTGGCAAGGGAGAGGGCGTTGCCTGTGCGCCAAAGGGCTCCGGTAATGCAGCATTTTCGGATGTTGACGGTCATACCTGTGTAGGCGCTGAAGAGGGAGAGTTTCCTTAGTTGGATGGCCATGTTTGGGGTCGAGCCCGTGGCTAGGCTGAGGTCGTCGGCGAATCCGTGTCCGGGGTATGTGGCTGTGGGTTCTGTTGGGTCGACGTTAGTGGCGGGGGGCCCTGGGCGATAGCCCCGGCTACCCACAGTGAGCCAGCGGAGAAAGGGTTCAAGGAAGAGGGTAAATAGGAAGGGGGAGAGGGTGTCGCCCTGTAGGGTACCTCGATTTATGTCTATGGAGGGGGTGGGACCGTATGGGGTAATGTAGTCTGTGGATGAGACTCCGTAGAGGTGTTCGCATGTATCTACAAAAGTGGAGGGCATACCGAGTTGTCTCATGTGTTTGAACATGATGCGGTGGTTTGCAGCGTTGAAGGCGCCCTTGAAGTCCGCGTACATGACGTAGATGTCCTTTTTTGTGGAGTTTCGCGTCTTCCATGGCCATGATTATGGAGGAGAGGGCGTCGTGGATGCTGCGTTGTTGTCGAAAGCCGTCTTGTTGGTCGCTGAGGATGCCGTGGGTTTCGGCGTATTTCGAGCCTGCGTCTTTTATTAGTGCGGTCCATAGCTTAAGAAGGTTATTCATGAGGGCGATGGGGCAGTAGTTGTCAAGGAGGGTGGGGTCACCTTTTTTATGTAATAGGCATGTTGTGCTATGGCACCATTCAGGGGGTGTGTAGGATTTGTGGGCGAGGAGGGATAGGAGAGAGTAGAGGGCGGAGCGGGTCTCCGGGGGTAGGAACTTGAGAATTTCGTTGGGGATACCGTCGGGGCCTGGGGCTTTGCATGTGCCTAGCGAGTTGAGGGTTTTATCAAATGTATCGCGGGTAATCATGTCGGCGAGAGTGAGTGTGGGGTCCCCTCGGGGTTCGATGGTGTAGTTGTCGGGGTTGTCAGGGTGTTCCCAGGGGGGTACGGGTAGGTCGGGCGGGGTGGCTCGCGTGAGTTCGGTGGTGAAGTGGGAGTGGACCGCCTCAATGACGGCTGAGGGGGAGGATGCGGTGGTTTTATCGGGCTTGGTAATGCGGTGGAGAGTTGAAGTCGCGGTGGTCTCGGGGAGGAGGCCACTTTTAATTTTTAAGCGGCGGTGGGAGGATTTTGGGGAGGCGTCGTAGGCAGTATTAGTGCGGGTTTTAATCTTTTGGAGTATATCTGTGGTGGTTGTTCGGAGTAGAAGTCGTATGCGTGCTTGGCATTGTTGATGGATATCGGTAGGGGAAAGATAGTCCGAGGTTTGCAAGAGGGTTTGGGCTAGGGGTAGGGGGCCACTGTTGGTGCTACATCTGCGGAGTTTGCGAATGAGTTTGTGTGTTTTTTAGATAGCCAAGTGGGGTTAGTGGACGAGGTAGTGGGGCGGGGTTTCTTTGGGGGTAGGAGGGGCCATATGGTGGCTGCGTGGTACATATGTTGGGAGAGTAGTGCAGTAAATTTCGAGGCTAGGGTGTCGAGGGTATCGGGAGAGGCCATGGAAGGGGTTGTATTGAGAATCTCTGCGTGGAGGGAGGCCGTGTGTTTGATAAGGGAGGGTGTGCTACGCTGGTATGATGTGATGTGGTGCGGTAGGCAGCTTCCGCTACGGGGGAAGGTGGGGAGGGGGGGTGGAGTGGTCGGAGGTGTGATTCGAGTAAGGAGGTGAGGGCGGGGTTGCATGTACCGTGTGTGGTGGTCGTTTGGAAGTCGCCACCCCAGTTTACGCGGTGAGTTGGGTAGTCGTCCATCAGACGGAGGCCCCACGCCGCGACCTCCGCGTATAAGTGTGTTAGTTGGGTGCTGTGGAGCTGTGGCATGTAGGCTCCGAGGAGGAGGTAAGGGTTGCTTGAGTGAGGGACGAGTTTTAGTCCTGCGATATGTGGGAGGAGGCGGGAGGGTGGGGTAAGGACAGTGGCAGAGTGGAACGATTCCCTACGGACCGCGAAGAGAACGCATGCGTTGGGTAGGGGCACAGATGAGTAGCAGGGTCTGGAGCTTTTGAGTAGGTATCGTGGGGAGGGCGACACGCCACCTGGATTTGTGGGTGTCGTGGTTAGTTTCCGTGAGGATGAGGACATCAGGGCGGTGGGTGGTGGCGAGGTGTTCCACGTCCAGGATGGATGTGTGTAGCCCCCTGGTGTTGAGGTTAATGAGGTGTAGAGGTTGTGGGAGGTGGTGTGGGAGGATTGGTGGGGGTTGAGGGTTGGGGGGTTCGCGGGAGGGGGAGGGGGAGTTTTGCGGCGTGGTGGGGGGGTGTGGGAGGTGAGGGGGTGGGGCGGGTTTGGGGGTGTGATGTGGGAGCGGGTGTGGGGGAGGGTGGGTTGGCGGAGGTCGGAGGGGGGGATGGAATGAGTGAGAGGAGAGGTTGATGAGGAGGGTTGGGGGGGTGTGGGGCTCGGGGGAGGGGGAGGGCTGATGAGGGTGGAGGGTGTTAAGGAGTTGGGAGCGACCGACATGAAGGGGAGTGGAGCGGAAGACATGGTGCCACAGAAGGGTGTGAAGGGAGTAGACTGTGTGTTTGGGGTCGAAATGAGGGGGGTCGTAAGCATGGTCAGCAGGTGCCGTGAGTATAAAGTATGTGTGAAGGAGGACGTGGGTTCCACAGGACCACGCCCTAGGTGTGTCGTTCTGTCGAGGAGGGTTGAGAAGGCGAGGAGTGAGGAGTTGGGGGGAGGGAGACGAGTTCCAGGAGGCGAGGAGTGAGAGGGAGCGGGTAAGTAGGGACGGTGGGGGGGGGTGGTGGAGTGAGTCCACCCAAGTGGCGGAGTCGTGTGTCACGTGTAGGGGGCCGAAATGGGAGTGCTGCCAGGTGAGGACAAGGAGGGAGTTGTGGGGTGTGCCCGGGCACGGGGGTACGCCTCTGTTTGAGAGGTTGGTCCACTGGCTGGGGTATATGTGGTGGTTGTGGAAAGTGTCTACCTCGGTGTTAGTGATAACAGTGTATTGGTTGTAGAGATTAGAGTGGAGTTTGGCAAGGGAGGTAGCAATGCAGTAGAGATTGGAGAGGTCTTGGTAGTGTCTCCACTGGAAGGAGAGCACTGCCGAGGAGTCGAGGTGGCCGATGGGGGTGGGGAGGCCGTGTTCAAGGTTAAGGTCAAACATGTAGTTGTGTAGTTTAATGGAGCAGGTGTCGGGTTTGAAGTGTGTCGAAAGTGAGGCCCTGAGTGGGTTGGTTACACCGTGATTACGTATGTCAAGGGAGGGGCGTGGGAGGGGGGTAGGGGGTCGATCCGCCGGGCCTGCAGGCCCGTCTGTAGGGGAGTTAGGGACGGGGGTTGGCCCTAGCGGCCAAGGGGACATCGGATGGAGGGATGGGAGGTCCGGGGGAGGGGAGGTGCTCCTCAGTGGCTTCCGCTGTGGCCTGGTCTTCGTCAGGGAGGTCTTCGAGCTCGAAGTCTGAGGTTGCGGGGGATGAGGCAGGCAGGGGGAGGTTTGAGGGGTGTGTGTTGGGTGGGGGGTCGGGGGTCTGGTGGTCGGAGTTGGGGGTGGGTTGCGGGGAAGGGGAGTTTGTGAGGTGTGTGTAGGTCGGGGGGTCGTGGGGGTTGCGGCGGTGTGGAGGTGAGTGGTGGGTCTTTCTGAGGGTGTGGCGTGTGTGCTTTAAGACGCCTGACGGGGGGGCAGGTTTGAGGGCGGGGTCTGTAGGTGTGCGTGCCGTGGGGGAGGAGTCCATGGGGTCGGTGGGGGGGGAAGAAGGGGGGAGGAGTTGGAGGGGGGGGTGGTATCGTGTTGGGGGTGGAGTCTGTGCGTTGGGGGGAAGGAGGAGGAGGGGGGTCAAGGCCTGGGGTTGGGTGGGAGGAGGCGGTGGCGGGTTGTGTGAGGGGGGTGGAGGAGGAATTCATGTGGTCAACTGAGGTCTCGAGGATGGTGGGGAGGGGGGGGTGGGGGAGGAGGGGCGGTGTTGGGAAAGGTGAGAGGGTCAGCTGGCTGTGTGGGGGGAGGGTTTGTAGGAGGGGCGGGGGAGGGGGAGCGACGTTTTTTGGAGGGGCGCTGGGTGAGAGTGTTGGGGGGGGGGGAATATGAGGGGGCCAGTTGGATGTTAGGGAGGGAGTCGAGGTCGAGAGGGGTATCGTCAGGGGTGTCCAGCAGGGAGCCGTCCGCAGGTTCCTGTTGCCATGTCTCGTAGGTGTTGGTCGCCTGTAGGTGGCATGTCCATTCGAGAAGGAGAGAGGGGGGGTTGCGAAGGAGGGATTTGTGTTTTGTGAGGGTGAGCTGAGGGGGGGAAGGGGAGGTGGTGAAGATGGGGTCCGTGATGCGGGACCTACCGAAGGTGGAGTAGTGGTGGGGTGTGATGTATAGGGAGCATGTGGTGTTGGTGGGGGTGCCGCGGTGTATGTAGGTGTGGGGAAGGGGAATGGTGGCAGTGCCGTTGGTTGAGATGAGGATGCAGTACATGGTGTTGGTGAGGGAGATTTGGATGCTGGTGGCGATGTGAGGGGAGGGGGAGGGGTGGGAGCGGAAGTATGAGCCGTCGGAATTTTTTTTGAGGGAGGTGTGGTGTGAGATGTCGAAGGGGGAGGGTGAGGGGCGGTGTGATTGGGTGTGTGATTGTGCGTATTCTGAGGCTGTTTGATGGAGGAGGGTGGAGAGCCAGTGTGAGGAAGGGATGGAGCCGTTGGACGTGGGGTAGGGGAAGGGGAGGGGGTGGGGGGATTGGATGAGGACTGTGGTGAGGCAGGTGTCAGTCCAGGAGGTGCGTGGGACATGGCCTGTGAGAGGGGGGGTGTCATGATAATTGCGTAGTTTTGGGGGGTGGGGGGTACGGTGTGAATAGCATTCTGAAGTGTGGCGTGAAAATGTACAGGGCCTGATTGTGAAAGAATTGGGTTATGGGGTGGGTGGAGGATATGCATCCAGAAGGAGGGGGGGTCGTTCACGACCTGGACGGGTTCCCGTGTAGGTTGTAGGGCGTCCGCGATCTGAAGTTGGGCTGGTTCCGGGAGGTCTTCCATTCGGGGGGTCGGAGTGGTGGCGCTGGCGTTCCAGGTGTCGGCGAGTTCCGTGGCGAGTCGATCGAGCAGGAGGGCATGTATCAGGGGAACGACGTCTGGGCCGGAGAGATGAGTGAACAGGGGGGAGCTTATTTTCATGCGGCGGCCTGAAATTGCGGGAACGGCGACTGCTCGGATAATCTGAATTTCCTGCTGTCTCAGTGTGGTTAAAAGTTGGGGGTCCGAGGCGGCGCGAGGTGGCGTCGGACCTCCCGACGGGAGTTCACGGTGGCGTGAAGTGAGCTGGTAAAGCATGCCAACCGTTATGCAGGAGGTGGGGATGTCCAGCCGGACCTCCTGGTGGCCATGTGAGAGTGCGACGGGTAGAGGGGTGAGATCGAGTTGCTGGGGCATGGCGGGGTGTGGAGTGCGGGTGACTGAGGCCGTCCATCGCGCACGATGGGCGAGTTCTCGTCCGATTATATTTCTCGCGCGGGCCGGGATATCGGTTAGGGCGTGAACTTTTTCGAGAAGCCATCGTCGAGCAAGAGAGCAAGCGGAGATTAGCATGTGGGATGAAGACGGCGTGTCCGAGAGAAACACACCGTGGAGCCAGAAGCTGGCAGTGTCGGGAGGGGCGGTGGACTACTGGCATGTTAGGAGGTAGGAGTCGATCAGGCGAGCAGAGAGGTCAACGGCCCTTCCGAGGTCGGGGGCAGTCGTCGGGGCTGAGAGGACCAGGGGAGTTTGAAGCCCTGTGCCCGGTGTGGGTTCCAGGGGCGTGCCTCGGCCGTGGTCCGCAGTTGCGAGCTGTGGGGCCGTAAGGAATGGTGCGAGTGGGTGACCCACAAGGCGGTTACGGGGGCCGATGTGGTCGTCCGCGAAGAGGGGTGTAGGGCGGTCCTTAAGGAGGACCTGTTTGTATGAGTCCGGGAGGTTGGAAGGTGATGACATGGTGGTCGTTAGGTGGGTGTCGATGTGGGTGTTAGTGGTGTTTTTGATGTGGGGAGAGAGAGGGTTAAAGGTGGTCAGCGTGTGTTGGCGGCACACGACCAGGCCTGATGGGACCTGGGTTTGTTTTTCGCGGGCGTCTGAAGTGAACGTCCGGACGCTCGGAGGGGCGCGTGATAGTGCGCCGGCTCCGGGAAAGGGTGGTTTTTGTAATCTAGTTGATACGTACGTGTGGCGTAGTATTTGACGGAGTACTCGGAGTGTTTTTGATGTGGGCGGCGCAGACTCCGGCATGTGAACCGAATTCAAATTTGTGAAAGCTGCGCCTTGGAGTGTGTACCGTCTGATGTGCCTACGGATCCACTGACCTGGGTGAGCTAGGCTCGGGTGGGGAGAGGTGATCGGTGCCCGTCGTCCGACGGACCCTGT
Source organism: Tetraselmis chui (assembly GCA_026401115.1). Lineage (NCBI taxonomy): Eukaryota > Viridiplantae > Chlorophyta > Chlorodendrophyceae > Chlorodendrales > Chlorodendraceae > Tetraselmis > Tetraselmis chui. The sequence continues at coordinate 120,910 of JAPMLY010001238.1, forward strand.
GGTCACCAGTCTATCGCTCATAGGGAGGCCAAGCCCGGAGCGAAGACGGTCGGCGTTGCTCATCCGAGCTACCGACCCATCCCCGATATGTGGTTCAGTAGTACTTTGGTAGTACTTTGGATCTTTTTACTGTCTTTAGTGACGGTAGGATCGTTTTTCCCGTCTAAGACGTACTGTTTCTGTCCAATCCTGATGACGCGGTTGCCACGATCACGTTCGACTGTCATGCCAAGCAACCAAGACACTGGACCGAGTTTTTGCGTGTTGAACCTTTCGCCGAAAGCCGACTTGAACCCAATGATGAAGCTACCCGCTGATCCGACGATGATGTTGTCGTCCACGTACAACGCCAAGACATAAAGCTCACCCTCCTTAATGAAGGTATAAATGCCGGGATCCACCTTGGATTCATTGAAGCCATGATGTGATTGTCTTATTCCAGTTCCTAGGGGCTTGCTTGGCGCCATACACTGATTTCTTCAACAAGCACATTCGCTCCTTTCCATTGATGTCGGTGTGACGGAATCCTTACGGCTACCTCATGTAGATTTTCTCCTCGATATCGGCCTCCAAAAATGCCGCCACCACATCAAGCTGCTCCACCTCCCAATCATTACAAGCAGCAACCGCGAGCAACGTCCGAATATGAATTACCCTCACTGTGGGAGCGAATGTCTCGTGGGTAGTCCACACTCTTCTCCTGAGCAAACCCGCGAGCCACAAGTCTTGCTTTGTATCTTGCAATCTATCCACCGGCATCGCGCTTCAGCTTGAACACCCACTTGCAAACCACGGGTTTGCGGCCGGCAGCACAAGGAACCAATGTCCAGGTTTTCCGAGATACAAATGAGTCGTACTCGCTCTTGATAGCTGCCTCCCACTCCCCCGATTGGGGACTCCTCAGCGCTTGCTTGTATGACACCGGCTCTTGATTAGTCGGGCTGCTGGCTGACTTAATAGCTGCGGTACTTCCCGCAGTCCATCCATCTCCCGGAGCGCTCGTTGAATGGAAATTATACCTTAGACTGAGTACGCATTGCTGTGGTGAGGCAGTGGATCGAAGATTATACCTTGGACGTGGAGTCTCCCCCGAATGCATGTCCCGTTCATCGTCCATCGACCCGGAATGTTGCAGCGACTCCCGTAGCGGCGACTCCCCCGAAGGTGTATCCGGTTCTTCGCCACACATGGTGCGCGGGATGTTGTCCTCTTCGTCATCATTGCGTTGCTCCGCTTTGCTCTCCCCCATGGAGAGGACAACAGCCTCGTCGAACACCACGTTACGGCTGCTCACCACCCGACGAGCAGCATGATTGTACACCAACCACGCTGGTTACTCGGAAGCGTACCCCACAAAGACACATTTCCACGCGCGATCGTCAAGTTATCGGCGTTGAGACTTGTCAACGTGGACATAGGCCGGACAGCCGAAGACCCGCATGGAGCTCAAATCAGCTCGTCTACCGGTCACCAAGGTGAAAGGTACACCTCCGGCTCCGCCACTATGCACACGATTGCGGACATGCACCGCAGCGGCCATCGCTAGAGCCCAATATGATTTAGCCAGCGCGGCTTGCCGAATCATTGACTGCGCCATCGGGACCAATGTCCCATACTGCCGCTCAATCCGGCCATATTCCCAATGCGCGTAAGGCGCGGTGATCTCCACGCCGATATTGAACTCATCCAAGAGGTTTCGAAAGGTAGCATCTGAGAAAACCGTGTCATTGTCCACCCGAAGACAACGGACCGTGTGCCCAAGAGAACGGGCGGTAGTCAACATGCGACGGAACGAGGCGGGAGCCTCATCCTTGTAGCGGACCGCATCATGCAACATGAAGCGGCTGCGAAAATCAACCGCACACAAGCTGTACCGCCGTCCTCCCAAGGATGGAACACTCATAGCACCGCAGAAATCTAAGCCTAGGACCTCAAAGACACCAACGTTCCGGTCAGCCGGCTCACGCAGGAAAAGACGGACGTGCGACTTACACACAACACACGTCTCACAGAAGCTCAACTTCTCTGATGCAGAAAATGCCACACCCTCCACCGGAGTGGCCAAAAGCCCGTCCACTTGCGACTCGCCAAGGTGACCGAGTCGGGAATGCCTCAACCGTTTTCGCAACGGCAAAGAGGCGACCGACGCGGTAGGACTCGACGAAGCAACCCGCGCCGGCAACCACGCCAACAAATGCGCTCGCTCCAACGGAACCACCACGCCACCACCATGACCGGGATGAAGACGAAGGTGGCCCACGGGTCAGCTAACACCACACAATGACCTTGTCGCCGAGCTTGGGTGAGGCTGAAAAGCCGATGGTACGACCACGACGCGCGACGGGATAGCTCTGTAACGTGGAGCACATTCTTCAGCATGGCAGGAATATCCTCTCTATCGTCAGCCTTCACAGTGATGCGGACCGAGCCCACGCCAACAACGCGGGCACCAATACCTTGCACCCACAGCCGGTCAGTGAGCACTCGATATTCGTAGTAGAAGTCACGGCGCTCACTAGTAATGTCATGGATGGCGCCGCTGTTGGCCAACCACATCCACGTTTCCCAATTGCGCTCGAACATGTGTCGAGCCTGTGAGAATAGCCTCGCAGGGGTGGCCGTCAAGTCCATGACCGCCGGAAAAGCAAATGGGGAGTACACTTGCGCAGAATTACATCCGGGGTTGTTGTCCGGGCACTCGGACCTGCGATGGCCCTTCTCACCACAACCATAAGCCATGCATACACGGTCAGAGTGGAAGGTAACTAACGTACGTTCAGCCAAAATCACAGTCACACATAAGGACAATCACAAGGACAACCAGCCCGAGGCGTGGTGTCGGGACAAAGGAAGTGAAAAGCTGTAGCCTAGCGACAACGCTCTGTATCCTAAACAAACAATGTATCGAATTGACCGAACTAGATATGTACTACACATATCTAAAATAGCTTACAATAACTATCTGTAACTAATAACTAGTGAGCCTTACTTATAACATTATATGAAAAGGTATGATGAGGATATTGTATGATAACGCTTCAGTATAAACATAATAAAATATATCAATATTTACATTGAAGTTGCTCTACAATTCTCTCTTACTCTCTTTTATATGTCCCCCCCCCATTTTTTATGTCCTCGTCCTTATCGTGC